>OZ018321.1:105118065-105420565 GCA_963969495.1 Ceratothoa steindachneri | reverse complement strand
AATGGTGAGGCCATTTTCGCGCAGTCGCTCGAAAAGAGCTAATAGGGTGGTTAAATGGTGACTCCATTAACATAGTTCTTGTAGCTGACTTTTTTCATGTGG
Source organism: Ceratothoa steindachneri (assembly GCA_963969495.1). Lineage (NCBI taxonomy): Eukaryota > Metazoa > Arthropoda > Malacostraca > Isopoda > Cymothoidae > Ceratothoa > Ceratothoa steindachneri. Next base: position 105,420,463 of record OZ018321.1, on the reverse strand, counting down.
TGTCAGCTGCGCGTCAATATCCAGGTCAGAGGGTTCCAAAGACTCGCCTGGTAGGGAAGGAGGAGGGTAATCGGCATCAGGTTGGATGCACACTGTCTGTATTACATTAAGGGACTCCGCGGGGTAATCTTCTTCAAGCGCCGATGTTTCGTCCAGTGCTACGAAGGTATCTCCATGGGCGCGTTGGGGGTACTTTTTTTTTGGGGGGGGGGTCCACGGAAAGTCTCCGTGTCCTTGTCTTGGGCTTTATCGCCTAAGGGTGTTAGTAATTCACACTCCTTTTGTGCCGTCCTAAAGTCCTGGTTAAGGGTCTCCGAGAAATCAGACGGTATCGGGGTTCTGATGGGGACGGGCTCCTGGGCTTCTTTCTTAGCTCAGCCTTGAGGAAGGGCGGCCTGAGACACAGGGTCGGAACTTACTTGGGAGCTCTGTCCTATAAGTACGGAACAGAATTGTATGGGTGCTGAAATGACTTTGGCCCAGCCATCATAATATTGACACTGCGGGTAACATCTAACGACGGGGAATTGGTTCGCCCGCCCAAGGTAGTCATGTACCACCGCAAATTTTTCGTGGTTAGGGTCCACTGGGGGGAGGAGTTCGTCGGAAACGATGAAACACGTACATCCTGTGTCCCTGACGAGAGTCAATACTCGGCAGCCGTTCACGCTGCCCTCCTCAAATTTCAAAGTTCCCGATGAACTTTTACAAAAATAAAATTTACCTGGTGGCCTGATGGAGGGGGAGGAGATTCTGCTTGGGTCTGCACCACCGAAGGAGCCGGGTTGGCATTAATCTGGTGAACTTGGTGGGCTGGTCCGCTTTTAAGCCTAGAATTTTGGGGGCAGTTCCAGCTCATGTGGTTTTCTACACCACAGGTGAAGCATATGATTGGTTGCTTCGGGTAGAGAGATGGAGGAGAAATCTTAACGGGAGGTTTCGAGTCCCGTTGTTGGTTTTGGGGAAAGAAGTTTTGGGGTTTTACGGGGCTCGGAAACTTCGTCGACTTTCCTGTGAAGGGGCGCGAATCTTTCCTTCTTTCCTTGTAGGGGGATTGGTGAGAAGTTCGATTCTCCTTTGGGTATAAATTATGGCTTGCGGCATAGACATCCGATTCTTCGGTACATTCCTTAAAGGTCTGGCACCGACGATCCTTGACGAACGCGCGGATCTCCGTCGGGAGAGACGCCAAAAATTGATCTCGCAACACGAAGTCTGTTAAGGACTCGTAGTTCGGATCAACCTTTGAGGATTCTAACCAAAATTGAAAATTCCTCTGAAGAATGTATCCGAATTGACGGAACGTCTGTCCGGGTTTAATACGACCTCCTCGAAATTCTTGTCGGTAGAAATCTGGAGTCATATTATGAGCGGCCAATAACTGAGCTTTTAAGGTGCTGTAGTTAATTGTACACTCAGATGGTAAAGATATAAAAATTTCGCGCAATTTACAATTTAACAAGGGAAGTAATCTGACTACACCTTCAGCCTCCAGATCCATGTTATTAATTTCAAGGATCTTTTCGAAGTGGGCTAAAAATGCTCCGAAATCCTCTCCATCCTTGAAATTGGGGAGCTTTAGTGAGAGATTGGGGAAGCCTTCGGAACGTGAACTGGATGACTGTATTTCTGCTTCAACACGAGCTAATTCAATCTGATGGTGAAGCTCAGCTTGTCTATTCCGTTCCTCTCTTTCTCTTTCTTCTCGTTGAATTTCTCTTTCTCTTTCTTCTCGTTGGATTTCTCTTTCTTCTCGTTAAATTTCTTTCTCTTTCTTTTTCTTTTTCTTCTTGCTCTTTTCTTTGCTCCTCTTGAACGTACTATATTAGTTCTTTTCCGGAAAGTCCTAAGGACTCTCCTTGCGCTTTAAAGATTTGAACTGAGTCATCTTTGCACTTGGGGGCGCAATAGTTAACCAACTAAAATTCCTTGCAACAAGAATTATGCCTTCTAGAGAAATTAGCCTACCTAAATATGGGCACTGACCTATTCGTACTTGGTTTCTCGATCTAAATAACCACTGACTAAAATCACCCCCCAAAAAACACAAACAAATTATTATAACAGTTCCTTGAGCTATTCCAGCTTCTTAAGTTTACAAAAAAAGGGAATAGCAATCGTTAAATCAAAAGGGAACTACTATACTCTATTATTATAACGAATAACACTATTTTACTCGACTGAGACCAGTGTTATCCCCACACCTGACACCAAATTTAAATAGTATATACATATATGTCGTAGAATGGACTCTCGACGATATACCATATATAAGTATTCGTTGAGGGAAGTTATTTAATTATCTTTAGAGTGCGTGGATGTCTGGCTGGCCGATATTATGTATCTTCGATATGCTTAAGAAGTGGAACTGAGCTCAAGGATAATAATATTGCTATCATTAATAAAATAGAGTTTTATTAATAATAACTATCAACAACACACAAAACGGAAAATATTGACATAAACAGAGAATGGAAAGGGTCGTGGGGACTCGAGCTAATCCGAGGATTAAAAGATTTAAAAAGGTAAAACAAATATAAAGTTAAAGGGAGGTGATGGTTCGCTAAACCATTTAAAGCACAGGATAGAATTGACAAAAGGGTTAAATACTCAAAGGTAACGTTCGGCTTACGTAATTTATACTTGTTGTGCAGAGGAAGGCGTCTTGAAGGAATTTTCGGTCCGCTGGAGAGTTTCAGCCAAAGGTGGGGGGGGGGGAATAAAATGATCCTGACGTGGCGTCTTGGGAATGAGAACCGTTTCTCGACGAACGGCTTGAAGAACAATGGCTGTTCTACGTTGTTCTCTTCTGAACAACAGGGGGGGGGGGAGAACCGTCTCTTGTCTACGGGCTCAAGAACAATGGCTGTTCTAATGTTGTTCTCTTCTGAACAACAAGGGGGAAGGGTGAGAACCGTTTCTTGGCGAACGGGCTCAAAAGAACAATGGCTGTTCTACGTTGTTCTCTTCTGAACAACAAAGAGAGGGGGTGAAAACCGTTTTTTGTCAACGGGCTCGAACGAACAATGGCTGTTCTAACGTTGTTCTCTTTCTGAACAACAGGGAAAGGGTGAGAACCGTTTCTTGGCGAACGGGCTCAAACGAACAATGGCTGTTTCACGTTGTTCTCTTCTGAACAACAGGGGTGGGGGGGGGGAGAACCGTTTCTTGTCAACGGGCTCAAGAACAATGGCTGTTCTAATGTTGTTCTCTTCTGAACAACAGGGTGGAAACCTTGTGGACTCGGCGTCACGAAGGCTCGAACCTTGGCACTCAAGGGATATTGTCCTTCTTCTGGACAAGTGATGGTGAATCTCGAGGTCGAGGTCCCTTTGCGCACAAGGTGAGAGAGGGTCGTAGTGATGCTTCGTGACGAAAATCTGGATCTCCAATCTGATCTTAGTGGTAAAGTTTCCATCTAAATAGTCGAGACACTTCCTTGGCGTGGGGGACAATGGAGTGGGAGCTTCGAGGGAATGCACAGCCGAGCTTGAGAACAAGCCTTATATGCCCATAAGCCTAACTCAATCTGGCGTGATTGGCGTATGGGGCGAACGGGATGGGGGTTCATAAACCTCTTTGTTTAAACATTGACTCAGGTGGCTGCGATAAGGCGCCCAGTTTCAAAGCGAAGATTCACGTGGGGAGCATCGTGGTTTTAAATAACATGTGATAGTGGTTGAAATTAACGCGGTCTCAACCCGTTCTATATATATATATATATATATATATATATATATATATATATATTTATATATATATATATATATATATATATATATATATATACGTTCGGTTAGCTTGTATTGGTGTATTACTTGTCGGCTTGTGAGGAAGCTGCTAAGCCATTTTTTTGTAGTTGACCTCATGCCAAGTGTATAATAATTTGTTGATGTGGATGTGTCTATGTACTGTGTCAAAGACTACGTTTTTATGGCTATTTCTGCCATTAATTCTTTGTAAGATGGTATCGGTTGGTTATAACCTACTTGTAGTAGCTGGGTGATGTTGTTGATTACACTGCTTGTGGAATGCAATGAGAGGAGTTCATGTTGTTAAGCATCTGTAGGCAGTTTGTGTGGGAGATTTTTGTTCTAGTCATTTCGTTATTTATAAGTGAGTAAAGTGTAGGTAGATAGGAAATTATGGTGTGTGGTAAGTGGTTAATTTATTTGGCTTGATGATAGATATGATCTGTGCAAATTTTTACACATTGGATAAGAGTTATGGGAGCTCTATTGGTTGAAGAGTTGTGTGGAAGAATCCATGCATCATGGGTCTAGATGTTTAGGTAAGGGACCGCTGTATAACAAGGATTAACATCTATGTAGTGAATTGTGTGAGCGAGTCAAGGTAAATTACAAGTGAGTATAGATGTTTACTTGTTGCTCTGTGTGAGAGATCAGGTGTTCTGTTTTACGAAGTATTGAATGAGGGTATTTCCCTTTCTGGTGAAGTTGACCCTGTTTGCTTTCGAGGAGTCTAAACGGTCTATGAAGACATGAGTGTGTCGTTTGCTGTTGTGATTGAATCAGTGTGTGGAGTTTTATGATTGTTTAGATCTTTATGAGTGTGTGTGCGATCGAGTACACACCAGAATTCTTCTTTTTGGATATATGTATGTTAGTGTGTGTGTGTGAGGGCACGCATATGTGATCTCTTTTAAGGCTTCGAGTGCCGAATTTATTTCTTTATTTTGGACACTCGGAATTATATTGGGTGCGTTAGAGTTAGTACGGTAACGGAAAAGGTTAGAAGTGACGTTGTGGGTAAGAAATGGTGGAGGGAATGTACATATCCTCCGGCGACCAAGAGAAAAACCATGCTTAACAGGGGGTTGGTATTGCAAAGCTCGCCGAGGTACAGTCTTTAGTCCGATTAGAGGGATTTCCAAAGAATCTGCCACTGATTTCTCCTCATCTCAACACAAGGCACGCATTTACCTTTGTAATCTTCCGGCCCGTGTCTAAAAGGAAACTAAGTCAGTATAAAGGTCGATGGGCTAGAAAGCCGCCTCCTCTACTGAAAATGCATAGAGCTCTTGCTAACTGAGTGGATACGGCGCTGGTTTGTTAACGTCGCGGCACCGTGTTCGATTTTGGCATGAGCGGACACAAACCACGCGCTGTGCTCAGCCCTGTATTCGGGTGGGTATATCTTACACTTTTCATCTCACAATTACAACACTGCTTTCTTTCCTCTCCCGTCTTCGCAGTACAACACACACACACACACTGTTCCAAGGAATCCTGCCGATGGGTATCTATATTCACATACATCTGATGTGGAACAATCCCTCTCCCCCTGGGTGACGAAAGTTCCACCTGACCGCTGTTTGGTGTCCAAACATAATACTTTCTGGCACCTCTCCCCAAAGAGAACGGACACTCGGGTTCACCAATGATTGTCATACTGACCTTTATATTTATTTCATTATCCGGTCGGGATCCGCCTGGATAGAGGCAAGTTGGCAAAACACTACTAATGCGAATGCACCAACGACTGTTATGGTGTTGATGCTCCCCAAACTTACTCTTATTTTGGAATTATTTATTTAATTCAGAAGATAAAAATAGATAGGGATCTTCCTCAACATGTTTTTAATCGGTAGACAAGAGCCGACTTAGAAAGCAGCTGGGGGCTATGTTTTAATAGTTGAGCCTCTCCTGTTTATCAGAGGTCTTGCAATTTAATTATTAACTCCTGACCTGGCCACATGTACCGTTTCCCTTCCCAAATTCGAAGTATTTAACAAGGTTTCACCTAAAACCATTCGTAACCTTCCATCCTGTTACAGGCCACTTTTTTCATATTCAGCATTATCCAAAATAATGGAAAACTAAGGCATCCAAAGATTCTATCCTTTTTATTCAATATTTACTCATCATGGAAACCGACGAAACCTTAACACGTTTGAAGCCATTCTTTAATTTCTTACCAAAACATAGGTTGGTTTAAATCTCTCTTATTCCTCCATTCCATTTGAAGGATATTTTCTAAAGGTTTTGATGCGGTAAATTATAAAATTGGGTAAGTTGGATTGCAGTAGATTCCGTAGCATTACCAATCTTTAGTTCAAATCGTACTTGACCCTCTTGCAGTAGTCTCTGTTGACGGAATTGTCTTATACCTGTTACTTGAGAGTTTCGTGTTACGCTTACTTCTTCTTTTAATTTGCATTAATGACCTATCCGATTTTTAGTCTTCTATATCTCATACATTTTGCTGATGATACCTTTGTACTATTGACTCAGAATAACCAACATATATTTCTTACTCTCAATACCAATCTCTCTAATATCTATCCCTAGCTCACTGCTAACAGGGAACCAGTCAACATTTATAAAACCACCTACATGATATTTTATTCGAACTACATCTATCGAGATGATAGAAAATCAACCTATTAATCAATTTTGCTCGACCAAATTCGCTTGATTTCACATTGAGTAAAGTTTTACTTTCACGCTCAAGCACTGCCCAATAGCATCTACCAACCTCTGCTCACAGAAACGCATCACATATAACATCATAAGAAGCTTGATTAGAATTATAAATTCAAAGAAACAACTTTCTCCGAAGAAAAGGAATCTCCTTGGTTTTAATTACCGCCTAATAACCCCGCTCCAAATAAATTACTTTCTTTTAACTCCCTTTAACCTGTAACACCGCTATCAAGTTCTGAAAATGTTTAAAACACTGACCTTCAACCCCTTCCTTACACATTGTACTCGTTCCTACACATACGCGTTGCTCCTTGCACCAAAATCTTAATCTTCCTACATAGAGTAAATCGAAGTCAACAAGATTCTATTATATAAATGGCGTTCCTAAAGTCTGGATATCAAAATGGTATCCTCGTACACCAGACCAAACTCTCCTTCACTTCTTTTTCTGGGGTATGCTACAGGAACAGGTGTACTCAATAGTCTTATAGTTGACCAGATATTATCCCCTTGACTTCTTTTTCTGGGGTCGGCCAAAGGAGAAGGTGTATTCAATGCTAATTAAAGATACGAGGCACCTGAGGAAACGCATCATGAATGACCAAAATGACGGTAATTTGGAGTTAATGCATCGAATTCATCGGGTGAATCTTGCATTATTTTTTTAAAAGTTTTAATTAAGGGAGAAAGCTTTGATTCTACACCCTATGCCGTGCGAATTTTATATTATTCTCCTGATCTACTGTTCCATGAAACAGCTAAGAAGTGGAAATTCTATTGCAACTTGACCCAACGTGGAATACATCCATCATTGTATTCAGGTAGGTGGGTCGTGAAAATCATTGACTACTCTATAACTCTTTTTCTCTTGCCCTACAGGGTGCTAGAGTTTAAAGAACACAGCCTTACCTACTTGGCATTGCGTGAGTCTGTAATATGTTGTTTCATTCACCTACATTGCTAGCCCAACAGAATATAATATTGATCAATAATTTTGATCGATAATTAATAATCGAATGTCCCTCACGATACTCCGTAGGAAATTTTTGATCTGGCAAAAACCCAGTCTAAAAAGTATGTAGAGAATATAGCAGAAAATTCTCTTTCTTAAACAAATATGAAACCCAATAATAAACCGACCAAGGAAATCCATTAACTATAAAAACAAGCGACCCATTTCTTTGTGCAATTGGCTTCAGAGATTCGAGAAAACTCAAGCAATATTGTGTAATCTCCATTTACACATGAAATCTGAGCCCTGCCGGGCTCAGTATGCTTGCAGGAAGAGCAGCGGCTATACGGGGTATCCTTAAAGTCTGGACATATAGGAAATATCACAATTGTCTCTTTCTTCACCAGACCTTACCCTGTTGAATTTTTGGGGGGGTTATAGTAGAGGAGAAGGTGTACGCTATGATCTTATCCTTCACCCTACCTCACTCTCATTGACTTCTTTTCCTGGGTTACTAACGGGATTCAGCTCCCCGTCCGGCCCCAGCTTAGTCTCTCTTCCTTCCTTCGCTAACCCCTACCTCCGTCTCCTCTACCAACTCTCTCTAATCTTTTCCCTGCCGTTCCGTCGTTCCTTTACAATCACCCTTTCTCTACCCTTTTTGTTGGCCTCTTCTTCTCCTGCCCATAGACCTCCTCGATCACGACCCTGCGTTCATCTAGTTCACAGAACCGAACAATTCTGCGACTAGATGTTAGGCGTGTTTACCGTAACCGATCAGGATCCGGTCACCAAGCCTCATCAATCATCCCGACCTGCCTATCACGCTTCGTGTGGGATTTGTTCCGGGTTTTCCAAAGAGGTGGCGGAGAAGGCGTATACCACCCCACCTAGTGATACCGATTGGTGACTAATCAAAGGCGCCCTGTAGTACTGTTCCCTTGTCGGGGTCAGTGTATGGCAATGGAGAACGCCAACCCACCCTCTAACCTCTTTATCATCGTCAGAAACGCTTTTCGGCAGCTCTGAAGCAGAAAAAGAGGGCACCCTCCCTTGTGCTTTGCTTTGCAGCCTTAGGAGGTCTTGTACCCCAAGACGCCACCCTGGGGAGTACCACCTTTGGCTATTTGTCTCCACGCCTGTGCTCCTAAAGCTTGTACAGCGCTGGGGGTATTGCGTTCGACCTTTTTGGAGCACACCTCGTGGCACGCTGGAACCGTCCCAGTGTATACGGATGGTTCCAAGTCTCAAGAGGGAGTCGACTTCCACGCCATATCCCCTCTGTTTGAAGTCAGCAGGGCTTTGCCAGGCGATGTATCTGTATTCTAGGCCGGGCTAGTGGCAATACACCACTCTGTACGGGAGATTACGCGACGTGCCCGGTTCGGAGACCGGATTGTGATCTTTAGTGATTCACAAAGCACCCTTTACTTTAATTGACTCTCTTTGTTGCAGGTCGCATGTTCCTGCGCCGGGGGAGGATGGGGGGGATGCGACGCCAGAGCGCGCTTCCTTCTTGTTGCTTGTTTGCTTATCTCGTGTTCTTTTTATTTGTTGTCGTTTTTTTGCTTGTTAATTAGCCTTTGTTTCTCTTTTTTCTTTTCGTTAGTTGTTATTCATATGTTTTTAAGTGTTTTAAAACTAGCCTAGTATTAGGCTGTAGTTTGATTATGGTAACTTTTGCCCTAGTATTTAATTAATTTTTTCATTTTAGCAGCCCATCTGGTGACTGCCTGCTTGGGCATAAGTAGCCGGAATCACGACAGCATAGCACTAGGCTAATTTAAAATAAGAGTATGAAAACATAACAATGATAAAAATGGGAAAAACGTAACAATTAGGAAGCAATCTCCGGCGTCGAGGCGGGGGAGGTCCCCCTCACCCCGGCGCAGGAGCGTGCAACCTACAAACAAAACAATAACAAAAAAATAAAACCTACTTAAATAAAGGGGAGAAGCCCGGCCTCCCCCCAAAAGTCAACAAGTCCACAATCACTGTTCATGAACTTGTCCCGAGTACAAGGGACAGGTGGTAGCGACCCGGCCCATCCCGGTACCGGGACAGGTATCGTGCCCGAAGATCACCCAGACTGGGACATTCGACAAGATTGTGCCGAACAGTCTGGGGGACGACGCAGTCGTCACAATAGGGCGCTGGCGAGCGCTACATCAGATAGCGATGCGTCGCACGAGTGTGTCTGATTCGGAGACGACAGAAAGCGACATGAAGCTGTCGCAGCATTGGGAGATAGGTTAATGCGAACAGTCGCGGCGCAATGGCACGCAACTTTAAGTTCCCTTTGACCGTCTCCCATCTTCTTTGCCAAGCAGTCCGAAGAGCTGCCCGTATTCCTACCATGTAGTCGGTGTGAGGAAGAGCGAAACACTGGTCCGGTTGCAAAGTCCTTGCGGAATCTTTGGCGCCCCCATCGGCGCGCTCATTCCTTGTAATTCCTAAATGTCCAGGAACTCAGCAGAAGATAATCTTGACATCCGCCCGGCTCGCCAAAACAGTGGCGTTACGGATATCGCGAACCAGGGAATGTGGAGATTCCAATGCCCGGAGAGCACTCAGGGCGCTTTGTGAGTCGCTATTGATCACAATTTGGCCTACGAACCGGGCACGTCGCGTGATCTGCCGTACCGAGTGGTGTATTGCCACCGGTTCGGCCATGAAGACAGACGCAGTGCCTGAAAGAACCCCGCTGACTTCAAACAGAGTACTTGGAGCCATCCGTATACACTGGGACGGTTCCAGCGTGCCACGAGGTGTGCTCCAAAAAGGTCGAACGCAATACCCCCAGCGCTGTACAAGCTTTAGGAGCAGAGGCGTGGCCACAAATTGCCAAATGTGGTAGCCTAAAGGGTGGCCTGTTGGGCAGAACCAGGGGTGCCACGGGCCCGAGAGCTATACCTAGATCTCGAAGGAGTTTTCTAGCCCTAAACTCAAAGGGCTTAGAGTATGACTGGCGTCTCTCGGCGGCATAGGCACCGTCAAGATCAGCTGCAGATGCAGTGAGAGCTGTTGGCGAATGCGGGAGGTGCCGGGCTTGCGCGTACAGGCGAGTGATGCACTACACGCGCCGTAGAGCGAGTGACATCTCCCCAGAATCGACCAACAGGCTTTTAATGGGGAAAGTACGGAAGGCATCGGTCGCAAGGCGAAGGCCGGTGTGGTGGATCGAGTCCACCTTTCACAATAAACGCTCGGCTGTGGATGCATAAAACTCGCAGCCGTAGTCAAGCTTCGAACGAACAAAGGACCGATAAAAAAGTAAGGCAGTAGCCTTATCATCGCGCCAAGCGTTGAACGTCATGGACCGAAGAATATCCATGGCGCGAGGACAAGTGACCCTAAGGCTGTGAATATGAGCCTCACAGGTGAGGCGTCGTTCAAATACAAGACCAAGAAAACGGTACGATTCAACTACTTCCAGGCGCACCCCATTAAGAAACAAATCTGGGTCGGCGTGGAGCCGTGGATGGCGGCAGAACTGCACCACCTTAGTCTTGGCCAAAGAAAACCGAAACCTGTGCGCTTTGGCATAGTGAAAGAAGCAGTTCAATACCTGTTACGGTCGACGCTCCAGAGTTGGCATCTGGGCCGCGCCAAAAGAGATCGAAAGGTCGTCCACGTAGAGCGTAGCGAGAACATCTTACGGCAACTCCGAGGTGGTGCCGTTGATTCAAAGGGCAAAGAGTGTGACACTGAGGACACTTCCATGCGGGACACCCTCTTCCTGCTCCTTTGGGCCGGAGAGGGTTCCTTTCCCCCGTACGCGGAATCGACGATCTCGTAAAAATTCGGATATAAACATTGAGAGGCGTCCCCTCACCCCCATCATGTGGAGTCTCATTGATACCATATCGCCATGCTGTATCATAGGCCTTCTCCAGATCGAAAAACACGGTGGCGTAGTGCTGTCTACAAAGTAAGGCCTCGCAGACAGTATTTTTTAGTCGGAGCAGAGCATCCGACGTGGAGTGGAACTTGCAGAAGCCGCACTTTGCAGAAGGCAGATGGCCTCCTCTGTCCAGAAAGAAGTCTAATCTAACATTTACCAATTTCTCCATCAACTTGCACACGCAAGAGGTTAGAGAGATTGTCCGGAAACCGGCCGGAGTAGAGTGATCTCAGCCCGGTTTGCGAAAGGCGAGCACAGTAGCGATTCGGCAGGAATCTGGGAAGAGACCCTCCACCCAGATCCTGTTGAACAAATCTAACAAAAAGGCAATGCGTCTCTTACCCAGCTGTCGAAGAATGGCGTAAAGGGCCATCGTCGGACCATGGTCAGGGTCCGCGCATGAAGCAAGAGCGGAGCGCAACTCACTCACAGTAAACCTGTCGTTGAAGGGTTCTTCGCCTTTGCAGGTAAAGTCGAACCAGTGGCCTTCCGCGACATCACGGCGTGCATTGAATGCTAGTGGAGCAGCATCTCGGCTAGAGGATGCGGAGAAAGCGGTCGCTAAGGATTCCGCTACGGATGCGGGATCCGAGATTGCAGTCCCATTCTCCTGCAGAACGGGAGGGGGGTCCTGCGAGAACTTGTCGCGAATTCTTTTGACTCGCTTCCACACCTCTGCTAGAGGGGTCTTACAGTTAAGTGAAGACACGTATGCCCGCCAAGAAGAGCGGCGGGCGTGCTTCGAAATATACCGGAACCTAGCCCTAGCCAGACGAAATTCACCGACAGTGAAATCGTTCCGGTGGCGCTTATAGCGCATGTAGGCATAACGCTTCTGTTTGAGGGCCATCTCACACTCGGCCAACCACCATGGGAGTGGTCGGCGCGCAAAACGGCCAGACCTTCTAGGAATAGTAGTAAGGCCCGCGGCGATGAGGTTGCCGGAGAAAAACTCAACGGCCTCATCTACCGACCTAAACTCCTCGACTGAGATAGATAATTCAGTCATTTCCTGAAATGCAAGCCACCGCGCCCACGCCAAGCACCACCGAAGTGGGCTCCCAGGCGGCAGTTGCCATGAAAATGATATTTTAATGGGAAAGTGATCACTACCATGGAGGTCATCGACCACCCCGCAATTAAAATCAAGTTGTGCATCCTAAGAGCACAAAAATAGGTCAAGGCAAGAAAATGAAGCGGTTCTCGGGCAGTGATGCGTAAATTCATCCACATTTAGGACACCTATCTCAAGCTCTTCGATCAGATCGGCAAAGACTTGTCCCCTGGGATTTATTGAGTAATCTCCCCAGAGAGGATGCCTGCCGTTCATATCTCCAAGCAAGAGAAAGGTCCTAGGCAACCGTGCCACGACGCGGCGGAAGTCTCCCGCGTCGAAGTCAGCTAACGGTGGAATGTACACAGAAATTATAGTATACCTTATCCAGGTGAAGCTGCAAAGCCACTGCCTCAAAGGAGGTATCTAAAGTAAAAGGAAGAACGGAGACATCATGCCGGGTGTTAAGCGTGCATCCCCCAGCCAGGCCATCCCGTGGTGGTGGGGTCGCAAGACCCTTATACCCCGGGAGGGCAGGCAGTGGGCACGCGCCTAGCATGGTCTACTGCAGAAAATTAGCTAATGGGGAACAGGACAAGACAAGCCTCCACAGCTCCTCCCAGTTGGCCCGAAGTCCACGGTAATTCAATTGAAGGAATATGCCCTCCAGGCCAAGCTCGGAGGAGACGCGAAGGCTCTCTTCGTACAGAAGACCTTCACGGGAATGGCCGTACGCTTCCCGGAGGCAGAATCCCAGGCGCTGTTGCCCGGATAAAGTGCTGAAGGCACTGTCACCTTTGAGGACTTATTGGGGGAGGTTCGGCTCACCATGTGAGTCTTTTCCTCCCTCCACCTCGAAACCTTAGCCGGGCGTTACGGATTCGGAGGCGGGGGCCCCTCTTTTCGAGGAACCAACGTCTCCGAGCCACTCAGCCCACCACTAGGCGTGGGCGAAGGAGCCGAAGCTCATTTTTTGCTGTCCTCCTTTCAGGGGACAGCTTTAGAAACCCCGGAAGATGGCCTGGCGACCAACTTCAGGGGTGTTGCCTTCTGTGAGTCTAACGACTCGGTGGAGGCGCGTGGCTGTTTCGCCTTACGGGAATCGGTCATGCCTGGGGAATAGGAGTGAGCCCTGGTTTTAGCCGGGGCTGGGGATGAACCCTTTTTGCTGCCAGCTTTACCAGGGGAGCGCCCGAGTTGAGTAGAGCACGAAGAAGGGCTCCGAATGATTCGCAGAAACAACCGTGCTCGTTGGCCTGGATGGGCCCGGAGCAGAGGGTGGCTTTCCAACTATTGAGGCATAAGACGTCCCAGCTAGAGCCGGGCGCCCCAGGACCAAGTCCTTAGCCTCGCGGAATGAGAGTCGATCCTGGGCCTAAACGACCAGGATTTCTTTCTCAAGGAGATATGCACCACATTGCTTCGAAGAAGCAGGGTGCGGCTCTCCGCATTTCATACACTTAGCCACACACGATTTAGACTTATCGTGTGCGACCTTGGAGCAATTTACACAGACTTCGGGTGACCCCGACTTTGCACGTCTACAAGACCGATCCGTATGGCCGAAGTGGTGACAGTAATAGCACCGCAACGGCAGTGGCACGAATGCCTTCACGCGGTAGCGGTATCAACCGGCACGCACCGACTCAGGGAGCTTGTCACAGTAGAACGTGATGAAGAGTGTAGGGGTGGGTCTCGAGGCCCCTCCCTGTTTTCTCATCAAACATTTGACCTTGACCGCCCCATTTTCGGCCAGCTCTAAGGTGACGTCCTCAATGGAGTAGTCAACGAGTTCCCTCGCATAAACTAATCCTTTCACAAAGTTTATGGTAGAGTGCGGCGTCACACTCACCGGGGTGCAATGAAGTGTCCGAAGAGCACTTATCTTGGCCGCCTCGGCGGGATTCTCCGCATTCGCCAGAAGGCTCCCATCCAAATCCGAGAAACGGGTCACCTTCGGCTCTCTACCAATTACACTAGCTAATGCTCTCCTCTGATGAATCATGTTACCCTTAGCCAACATGGTGCCATCAGTGGAGCGAATGACGAGGAAGCATTTGGAGCCAGCGGGCTCGAAAACGCCAGGTAACCTTTGAATGAGGAGCCCTGATGTTATTGAGGCTCCGCCCTGTGCACTTTTGGTCTTGGTCTGTGTCAGGGGCTCTACCCCTCAAGAGGGGCAGAGGGGCCGGATGTGTCAATCTTGGTTTGGCCGCTTACCTTAGCAGCAGACCCATCTGTCCCTGCAGCCCCCGCGGATGGAGAGGAGCCCCGAGTCTTCTTTGTCTTTTTCTTTTTTGGAGAGGATGGCGAGGATTGAACCCGCTTCTTACCTCCACCGGAAGGAGCCCCTAAGCCAGATGGACCGGCCTCAGCCAGGTCCTTTTTCGAAATGGAGAAGGTCCTGGCAGTCGTAGGGGCACAGGTCGGAGGCGATCCCTTCCCTCCTTGTACTGCCTCGGAAACTCTAGCCGTTTTAGGAGGACCTTGCATAGGGGCGGTTTCGGGTTCGTTGCTTGGCGCCGAGCCCGGATTGCCTCCCCATGGAAAGCCCTACCGTCTGAGGCTGGGTTGTCTCAAGGACCATGTCTATCTCAGGAGGGGCCTACCGTCGGCCATCCCCTACCAGGACATGGCAGGTCTCGTTGGCATCGTCACTAGTCATGTGTGGGGAGGCACAGGCCTTAACCTCGGCAAGGTTGAGTATTCTTGCCAGCAAGTCTTTTAAGGGAAGCGACCGAAGGGGCCTGGCTTCTCTCTCCCCCCTAAGGGGGTTTGCCCTACCGAGCCGCCGCTTCAATGAAGGGCGGTCGGCAATGGGCTGCCTGTTGGCTTTCTTGGTAGTCCCCTTGGAAAGAAAAGGAGGAACTGCCGCTGGAAATAGGGAGGTGCCCGAAAGCACCTCCAGAGATGGGGGTGAGGGAGAGTCCCCTACACACGTAGTCGTAGGAGAGGAGTAAGCCTTCTCTCCGGTTAGAGAAATATGGAGGGTCCCCTGTGCAAGCACAGGGGGGGGGGGAAACCTCCATTTTTTCGGTGAAGCTGCCCGAGGGTGACTCCGTCGTTGATACAGGAGGAATTAAGGGGAGATTTTTATTTTTTTTCATCAGTGGGCATGGTAACCTTAAATTTTCTACAGGACGCAATAGCCCATCACACCTCGCAGTAGCCTGCATTGCAAGGGGTGCGTACAGGCCTGGCAGAGCCAGGTGCCGCCCTTCAGGACCACCCCTCCCGCCTGGTGGCCTGGAACTCCATCAGCATGGCGGTTCCACCTTAGACACGGCGTAAAATTGATAGTGTGTGAAGAGGAAAGGAAAAGAGATGCGAGGAATGTATGGGTGGGGATGTAGCAGGTTTTTAAATAACCACATCCCGGACCGGAGCTCAGGGGTTAGGGAACATTCATTGTCCCCTCCCCCCTCAGCTCCGATCCGGGACGTTTGGCTGAGAAGAAGGTGAGCATCTACCCTGTGAAATTAGAGTCCGACCAGAGAAAGTTGTGGGAGAGGTTGTATGAAAAGCGACGAAGTACGGGAGAAATACAGGCTGTTTGAAAGAAGGAGAAGTGTCTAAGCTGGGGTCGGACGGGGTGCTGAGTCCCGTCAGCACGGTGGCCAGGATGGCAAATCGCCGCGCTCCTTACGGGGTTTTGCCTTAGTAGGCAGTCGCCAAGTGGGCTCTTAATAAAAACAAAAAAAAACACTCTTGGGTTATTCAAATAGAGAAGGTGTAATCTATGTTTCACTCATTCACCAGACCTTACCTTCCTTGAATTCTTTTCTTGAGTATGTGCTAAAAGAGAACGTGTAAAATGAAATTGAAGATACGAGATCGCTGATTGAAATAAAATAAATATGCTCAATCAAATTGGCGGAAATTTTGCGTTATTGCATCGGGTGAATCTTGCAAAACGCATTGAACTTTCCATTACAAATGATGAAAATAACATTGAAATTGTTATTTATTAATATTTCAATTAAATAAAATCTAGTTCAAATAAATTAAAATGTAGTTCATTTTTTTATTGAAAATATGCATTTTGCTTGTGACCAGCCTATAGAAACATGCTCTATATCATCTTTCACACATTCTTTGCAGATCTCTTCTTACACATTTTCTGCGGTGATATTCTCGTTAATTTTCACTTAAAATTAAACAACAATCTCATTCGACCGTGGATTTTTCTGATCACGAATTAAGAAACATCTGGCAATGATGAACAAAGGGTCATTGAGGGATCAAGGGTAATTGCTGCACTAAGGGCCATTGATGCATGCAGAGTCATGGGTGCACGAATGGTAATTGAGGGACCAAACTCCGAAGACGTTCAACATTGAGGGACCAAACTCCGAAGACGTTCAACATCGAGGGACACAACTTCGAAGACGTTCAACATTGAGGGACAACTTCGAAGACGTTCAACATGAGCCGTTCGAAATCCCTTTGTTGAATTTAACGAAACTCTGAACATATAGGCATTGGCTTACGGGAGATTAAAGAATGATGGAAATTAAATATTTGAAGAAAATGAGGAAATACGAGGGGCGGTCAATAAGTTTTGCAATTCGGATATAAGGAAACGAGATATGAGAAAAAGTGTTTATTATTTTTCAATATAACTACCCTCGACTTCAATGCACTTGCGCCACTTGTCCCTGAGGCTTCGAATTCTCGACAACCAGAAATCTCCCGACTGCTGTTCAATCCACTCCTGGACGGCGAGCTGGACATCTTTATCCTCCCCAAACCGGCGTCCACGCAGTGTAGCCTTGAACTGGCGGAATAAAAAGTAGTCGCTAGGGGACAGATTTGGACTGTAGGGGGGATGGTTGAGCTCTTCGAATCCGCACTCACGCAGGGCAGCTTGTGCAACTCTGGCCTTGTGGACAGGGGCATTGTCGTGGAGGAGCAGGACACCGCGTGTCAACTTGCCGTGCCACTTCTGACGGGTGCACTTCTTCAACCCAGCCAGTTCCTCTGCATAATATTGGCCTGTGATGGCCCTCCCCCTAGGCGCATAGTTCACCATTAACACTCTCTCAAAATCCCAGAAGATTGTGGCCATGATCTTCCCGGCTGAGGGTTGGGTCCGGAACTTGATGGGGGTCGGAGAGCCCCTGTGCTTCCAAGCCATGCTTTCGAGCTTGGTCTCGGGATCCCAGTGATGGACCCACGTTTCATCACCTGTCACTATGCGTGACTCGAATCCCGTCGGTTTCGGTTGTGCAGGAGCAGCGGCTCCTCCAAACTTTGACGACGTCAATTGAAGTCGATCATGGGTCGTAAGGGTTCTAGGGACCCAACGAGCAGAGACCTTGGTCATGGCCAAATTGTCGTGGATTATGTTGATAACACTTCCATGTGATATTCCAAGTTCTCGCTCGATTTCTTCGACCTTCACCCGTCGATTTTCGAGGATCATCCTCTCCACACGGGCCACATGGTCCTCGTTGGTCACGTCTGAAGGGCGTCCTAGACGGTGGTCATCTTCAAGGGACTCACGACCATGGCGGAACTCCCTATTCCAGCGAGCAATGGTTGCATAGGAAGGGGCGGTGTCGGTGTACACTGCAACCATGCGTTCATGGATCTCTTTTGCATTCTTGCCTTCTTTGGTCAAAAATTTGATTACTGCGCGGTGCTCAACCTTCTCCACTGTGTTACAGGCAGGCTTAAGTCCCACAACACTAAAGAAAATTAATAAGAACTTCCTTATGAACACGAGATTCGAGAATGCCAATTATAGGCTAAGCTGGACTCTATGCAAGTCTTAAGAAACCCAAATGTGTACCGACAGTTAAGTTACGATGATAAGTTACATAAATTGCTTGAATCAGAGTTCAACTTATAGCTTAGCCTAGTACTGGTGAGGCAAAACAAAGAAAATATAGAATATAATATATTAAGGTTATAAATGAATATATGAAATCATGAATATCATATTTACAGTTTATACAATAAATAAAATCTTAATAGTACTAATCACACGTGAGAGAGGTCTGGGTACATAGGCGCCAAACTTAACTATAAGGGACTTACGTAGCAGTAGTAGTACACTAAATAATAACACAAAACAATAGAGCACATTAATTGAACAGTTACACAAAATCTAGAGCAAATTAATTCCAGTAGGAGCGCGTTAAGTGGTTGGAGGTGAACTGCCTAAAATGGGGAACTTTAAGCTTAAATAAGTATCGGTAGCAAGTTAGTTGGTTGTGTGAGAGGAGGTTAGTTGGTTGTGCTATGGGCAATTAATTAAGGAGTTAGAGATTGTTGCTCCGATATTACACAAATATACATTACAAATAAATATAGTGGACGTTACAAATATAGATTACAAATATACATTACAAATACATACAAAATTACATAATTTTACATAACTAGTAGTATACATAACAATTGTTGAAAAATTTGTGACTGACGATCTGCGATCAGCTAATGGTTCTTACATAGACGAGGCAGGAGCGTGTGGTTGCAGGTCCTGACTTATCCTAACCCCCCCACAAACAGCCATCCCCCTTCCTCTGTTTTACCCTACCTATTCGCAAAACTTATTGACCACCCCTCGTACATGATAAGAAGATTGACAAGATGGCATAAGAGTCAATACACCTCGACTCCAAATCAGGTGGGATGACGCGGGGGGGAATTATTATTCCACTTATTATCATTCTGGTTCTTCCTTTCTATCTTGTGGCTTCTTCGAAACTTAGTTAATAAAAATGAATAATAATAGTATTCATAATTTAATAAATAATAATATCAATAATAATAATTCATTTATTTAATGATTTTATTTAACTTTCATCCATGGGATTTTCACAGGTCAAGTTATTTTTATTTATTATTACTTTATTATTATTAACTGCGGCGAAGCAGGTCAATGGGTCAGGCAAATCTCAGGTTGTGTTCATCTTCTGTCCGCAACGAATCGCTGGTTCAATGTAGCCAGATAAAACCAATGCTACCAAAGGTAATTGAGGTCACTGGGTTCAAATATGATATAAGTCGACCACCCAGTGGCGCCACCTAGTGGCTAGAGGCACTAAAGTGGCCATTTTTAGAGATATGAAGGTCAAACTAATGTCATAAGCGGTCAATTGACGTTTCTGAGTCAAAATCTGAAGTCAGCTAACCACTAGGTGGAGCCACGCTCCACCTAGTGGCCAGGAATCTTAATTGATCATTTTTCGCCGCAGGTCTACTAGAGCATGTCCTCTAGATCATGTCCCCCTAGATCATGTACCTCTAAAATCATGTCGCTCTAGTTTACTAATAAGCGAAAACTGACGGCCGCATTTGGGCCAGAAAGTTTTGAAAAGGTTATGGTGAGGTTGGGGGACTGGGAAGAAGCGCATCTCCGGGACATGCCTAATCCCTAGTAAAGAAGGTAGGTTCCCTCGGGGGTAGGGCCGTCAGGTGGGCCTCGAGCTCCACCAGAGCACCGAATACAGGAGTGCCGACTCCCCCCCCCCCATCTCCCTCGGTCTGGTACTCCCGATAGAGCAACGGCCCCTCGCCACGGGGTACCCGGAGATGCCACAGGCGAAAAGATGCCAGCCCCTTCCCTGGCCTCTTGTATACCCTTGGGAGAGACCGAGCCCCCCCCCCCTGAGATACACAAGAAAATTTATTGCCTCCCCCCAATGAGGGGGACTGTCGGGTGTATAGGATGAGTAAACACGCTGCAGCTAACATCTGGGATATAGCGTGCCCTTTGGGTCCCAATGCCCATAGTTGCGTGCCCTTTTAGGATCCAATGGAGGAACCTGCGGCTATATATCTCCTTCACATTCTCACCTCCCCCAACTTTACCCCTTTCTTCACACATCTCTCCTTAATAATTGAAGGGCGGGTGCCCCCGTTGGTTTTCGCTTACAAATAACGATGCTGAGACTCTAGAATCTTCCTGGTACCAAAGTACCCCCCAAAACAAAGCAGCTTGTGACGCACAACAAGGGCATCTCTCCTCCTTAGGAAAATGAAAGGGTGAGGAATCAAGGAAGAAAAGGCGAACGATGGCAACCCTCGCCTGCCTCCAATCGGGAAAGGGGAATTTTCCCTGACCAACGAGGGCGGGTAAGGGCGACCGATGAACGTCCATGCACGGGTTCGATTCCAGAGAGTGCGGGAACAAAACTTTCAGCGGCGTCATTAACTGGCCGCCCATTGGGCAGATACGCTAATACTTACCCAGCATGCGTATAGCCAATCACAGAACTGGTAGCATCTTCCTTTTCGCCTTCACAACATACCCATTCTCTTTTCTCTGTTTCGGAATCCTCCCGAGGGAGTATTAGTGTTCCCTCTGAGGTTCCACCATCGCTAGCTGGTGTCAAAAACGCAATACAACCCCCTTCCCCCTCAACAACGACTGCCCCGTATTAGTTTCAGGCTTACCAGCGAATGTCATTCCGATCTTTATGTGCATTTTCATTATCTGGTCGATGGGTCTCGCCCACGATGCGAGGCTGGATGGTGCAATCTACTTGCTTACTACTAGGATATAGAAATGAACCCAGGAACTCATCAGTGCGATCTTGGATCTCCTTGCAGGATACTGGGGTCGGAGAGGTTACTTTTAACACACCTAGAATTTTGTCTCTCTAGAGAACACAGATATTCCCATATACGAACAGAAGTCTTAAAATCAAACAAGCACGAGGCAAAGCACGTGTCCGTTGACGTTTTAGATTCGTGTTGTCAACCCTAAATTGCTCCGAGCTCTTCACTTCCACACCGAGACTTTCCACAGGGCTTAGCTTTGCTTGTAAATTGTAGTCTGCTAAAACGAAGCATAAGATACGAGACATCTGGGATTCAACTCAAGCTTCGTGAAGCTTTGCACTGAAATATTGAGCAAGAGTGTTGTCCAGACCAATGTTGCTAAGTTGTAATCTTTTTTTCTAAATTGGGATAGGAAAGTAGGTCAAAGGAGTTTCCTTTTTTTTGTCCATATATATTTCCTGGACAATGAACAGTTCCTTTTGATGAATGGAGCAGCTGGGATTTAACCTGATCCTCGTGAAGCTCTACATTGAGATATTGACCCAGAGTAGTACCCAAACCGCCTCGTTGCCAATCGCTATCTTTTTTCCTAAATTTAGATAGGAAAGTATGTCATAGGAGTTTCCTTTTTTTGTCCATAGATACTTTCTGGACAATGGAGATCCTTTTGATAACTGGATCAGCTGGGATTCAATCCAAGGCTCGTTAACTATGCATTGTGATATTAACTCAGAGTGGTGCCCAGACCACTTCGTTGCCAAGAGGTCATCTTTTTTCCTTAATTGAGATAGGAAAGTAGGTCAAAGGAGTTTCCTTTTTGTCCATAGATACTTACTGGAGAATGTAAACTTCCTTTTGATGAATGGAGCAGAGTTACTTTTCAGTTACTTTATAAAGACTAGTGTCTGGATCATACGGGTGCTCTATGTTACGTAAGGAGAATTCTTCCGGTAGCAGTTTCGATAGGGTAAACCTCATGTTGAGATTATAACTGCGTATTTCATTTTAGGATTTCTCCTCTACTTTTAATTTAAAGCATTAGCCACAATGATACTTACAGTCTAGATTAATAAAACTCAGTTGTATTCCATTAAAAGATATACCCTAGGCCAAAAGTATAAAGCACCCCTCATAGATCTATATATTTAACATATTTAATCAAACATTTTAAAATTTATCATATTATTGAAAAATATGTTTTATAATGTGTATTTTTAGAATATGTTTGAATAGTTTGTTAATATGTTGAATTACTTAGTATTTTACCAAATGGTGTGTAAATAATAAAATCGTATGTTTTTAAAATCAGAAGTTAACCATTATTTCTTACGTTACAGTTTAAATTTATAGCTATTATAGATTCAATATCGTTCTAAATAATATAATTAAAACTAAAGAACTTACAGAAACACAGAGAGCATAAATCAAAATTATCCATGGCCAAAGGTTTACAAGTAGGAACTGCTAAAAAAATTCAAATGTTCGAGATAAGGTGTCCAAGCTATTATAAAACGATATCATGATACTCAGGGCAGAGTATTAAGGAATAGAAGTAGCATAATACGTCTTATAATACCTAGAGAAAACAGAAGTATCATTCAGACTTCAATACATAGTCGCAGAAAAACATCTTTTAAACTTGCTAGGAAGTTCAATGAAGCTTCAAGTTTCCAAATATCCACCATAAAAGTTAGAAGGGGACTTAAAGATCAAGGGCTAAAATTTTGTAAGGCGAAAGAGAAACTATGAATATCTGAGATCAATAGAAAACAAGGTCTGCTGAGCAAAGTCGCGTGCTCTCACTTTTGTGATTTATGACCTTACGACCTTCAAAAATTTAATAATTTCTGGGCTTGGCAATTACGAGTATATCATTCGAAAGAGAATGCAAAACAACATAAGGGTTTCCAATTTCGTTAGAATCGACCGAATAGTATTGATGTTATTGTAAAAACAAGAAAATAAGCAATACGGGGACCGACCGAAATAGTGAGATATAGAGTCACACGCGATTAAAAAAAATCCCGTTTTCAGCAGGTCAAAGATCTCAAACATTTGTCACATGAACATTGGTCAAAAAATTTCTGGTCAGATGAAAGTAACTATTAAGTATGTAAAAATGACTATTATATGGTTGTTTTACATGTAATTTCATTTAAATATACTCGTATGTTGGAAAATAAAATTTAAAATGTTTATTTTTTTGTGCTAATTTTTCAGATTGTTCAGCACTTCTGGGGACATCTCGTATGAAACAAAGAGTTGGAGAGGAATTTTATCTTGGTTGTTTGGTACCAACTGTCAAGCATATCTTCATCAGGGCAAGAGGAGATGTTTTTATGCTATGGAAAAATGAACTTCACAACTTATACTACTATGATGTTTCAAGTTTAAGAACCATCTATCCAGAAATTGTATCCCATAACACCAAGAAATAAACTTATATTCAAGCAAAACGGGGGCCGACCGACCGACCGAAATAATGAGATATAGAGTTGCACGCGATTAAATAAAAAATCCCCTTTTCAGCAGGTCAAAGATCTCAAACATTTGACACATGACCAATGGTCGAAAGTTATCTGAATTGGTTTTGGGTAATGGGGATCACCCCTCTGGAGTGGCCACCACAGATCCCAGACTTAAATCCAATAAAGCATCTGTGGGGAGTGATTGGAAAAGCAACAAGAAGTACCACAACTAAAAATGAAAAAACAGAACTGTATGAAAAATTACGAACTGAATGGGGAAAGATAGTGTCAGAATTTATGAAAATTTGGTGAAATCCCTACCACGAAGAATTATGGCTCTATTTAAAGAAAAAAGGATTCAACTAAGTGTAAAATTAATTAAAAATAAATAAATATATGGATTAATTTATCAAAAATGTCTTATTAGATTATAGGAATGATTTAATAGGGTGCTTTATATTTTTGCTCAACGGTGTAGAGTGTAGACGATATTTTTAAAGCAGCCAATATTACTGTTCAGTTTCAAAGATAACGTTATTGTTAGAATATTTTTTTTTCTACTTTTCATTCCCTATGTTATCAGTTACCTTTCTCTTATGCTTAATCACTCCCTGATTTTATTTACACATCTTCACTAGCCAGGATCCATTTGAAAAGGCCAATTTTCACTAAATTTTCCTATGAATAAACTAGTGTGGAATCTTTATAACAACTCATGGTAGAGAAAACCAGACACTCAACTCATGCTCCTTTGCACTCGTGCGGGTTATTCATGGCAGATATAAACAAGTGTTTTGGCGCAAGGTAAATAGAACCGAAACTTAATAAACTTAACGACGAAATCCTACTTCTCTTAGTTTCTCCAAACAATAAGTGGTGATTTTACAATGTTAATCTTAGTGGGAGTCTTATTTAATCCAAAGCAGTATTAAGCAAATTAAAAAGGATAGAGGATCATATAATGATAGAATAAAAAGATATATAGATTTGTAAAAATCTTTTGTCTGAAATCCTTATAAGTATGTACAATGTTTACTGTAAAACGTGTAGTTTTGTGGAATAATCACATAAATGGTAAGAGTATTCTTTCATATTTTACCCTTCAAACAGTTTCATTCACATTGTCGATGCATAATACCATCTGTATCTATTGGATCAAACAAAACTAGTCTAACTTTAAGTTTCCCAAAGAAATTTAACTATTTTCTTTAAGTACCCCCCGGCCGCACGCTCCAGCCCCTTCTCGTTTGAGCTGCAACGAGAAAATCGACAAAGAAGACACTGCAATCATCAAGCAAACCAAAGACCTGTTCTGTTGTCAAGAGTTCAAATTGAAGTATCTAAGGGTAGTTAGAACATGGCGGATAAAATTAGAAGGTTAAAGGTTGAGATGGTCATATATTTCGGTGAAATTTACCGCTTATTTCATTCTTAATTTACCTTTTGAGGAGGAGAAGTAAAACAGTTATTTTGGGGAAGCTCCCAAACCAACACCATGACGGTTGAGAACTAATGATTTACACAACCACCCAACCAGATTAAAACAACAGTGCAATCAACCACTCCACTCTCCAAACTGCAAACTCATCTCGGAATGTTACAAAACAATGAATACTGTCTGGATCGCTGAGTCTTCGAAGTAAACCGCATTAGTTAATATTTCTATTTTTATAGATGCTTCGACCTAATCATTTCAACTTTGCTCTTGAAAGTGAGTTACTTTAAAACATTCTCTCCCTACTTCTGCTTTATTTA
The DNA here is from genome assembly GCA_963969495.1 of Ceratothoa steindachneri. Classification (NCBI taxonomy): domain Eukaryota; kingdom Metazoa; phylum Arthropoda; class Malacostraca; order Isopoda; family Cymothoidae; genus Ceratothoa; species Ceratothoa steindachneri. The sequence goes on along the minus strand of OZ018321.1, from coordinate 105,395,370 downwards.
CTCAATCTATATATACATAAAGACTGACGAAGTCTCGAATTTAGTCCCTGAAAATGTCTCTCCCCTGGAATTAAGTAATAAGTTAGGAGGTTATAGCAATATCTCGATTAAGTTTCACGTGAAAATAGTTCAAATAATAAAATAATAAGTTATTAAAGAGAGTGAGAGATGCAACTTTTCAGCATGTTATTGCATGATACACATCAATCTAATAGCGGTACGATTGTTTGAAGGCAGTATGACTTTTCATCAAATTGTAAAACACTACTCAAACTTCACCAGCTGGAACGGGGATCATTTCTTCGAAACAAAACATAATATAAAGATGACTTCCTCATCTTTTTCTAGCATTACGTGTGCATTTATGAGCACACACGCGTACATGGACATGTTTCGAACTCGCCAGTGCTCTTGTCGTATACATATTAGTTAGAGGAAGGGATGATTTTAAACAATTATATTTTTATAGTTTTTATTTTATTTATTAAAAAGAAGTATAAATAAATACTTAAATAAATAATGTCTTATATTCTAATCATTCTTTATGTACAGATATGAACTTGCTACATATATACACCATTGAGAGCAAATAAATCACATTTGGCCCATAATAAATTGCCATCCGAAGAAACTAAAAAGGAAAATACAAAAGGCTTTGTAACGGAAAATAAAAAATAAGAAAAAGTTGAAAGGTATAAAAAAATAGAGATACACTTAAAAATATAATATTTTGAGGATGGATTTAGAAGTAGATATTGGTAATAGGTTTAAATAGGGCCTATGGTAGCTAATGTACAAAAGAATTATAGCCAGAAAAGAAATGAATTCAAATCAAAATGCGGAGGAGAAAATACTCTTCAAAAATCTAAGAAATTTATATATAACAACTGTGAAAACAAAGAAATAAAAAAAGATAATGGCAAGACAAGGCTAAGAGAAAAATACTCATAGCAAGATTATGGGAGGAAGAGTAAAACAAAGAAAGGGACATGAAAACTAGGAGGAAATCCTATTAGTTAAATTTTTTTGGAAAAAATAAGGTGAGACCTGAAATACAAAATCAGAGCCTTAGTAAGGATACAATTCAATTTTTCACATAGAAAAGACATTTTTTTTATTATTATTTTGGAAGATATACAAAATATGTACTAAGAATATAAATATAAAAATGAGATCCCACCACCTTAACTGTAAACATATACAAAATTTACATATACACTATTTCACTCTAAGCATTTTGCTTAAAATGATTTAGTTTTATGCAGCTATGCTCCACATATAATATTTTTAAGTTATCCCTATTAAGTCCAAATGATTGCATTATATAGATATTATTCATGCATCGACATAGGCTGAAACTATATATTAGCAAGTTAAGAGTAATTATAGCACTAGAATTTTGTATAAAAATGCCAAGTAGATAAATTCACCATAATATCTATGACAGAGAGATACGCAATTATGATAAGAAAGACTAAAATGGCGTTAGTAGAAAAAGTTAAGAAAGCTGAATGATTAGAAAAGAGGGATTTTTATCCAACATTAGGTCTGTTAATCTAGCGGCTGATGTACACAGCATGCCTATAATATTCGAAGCTGTGAAGGTGTGTGCGGGCGCGGAGCGAAATTACAAGACCATATATTTGGTAACCTTTCTTCACAAGTTCCAACTCTACGAGTTGATGTACAACGCTCCCGTTGCCGCTACGATGGATATCACTTTCAGTTGAGATGCAACGTGAATTAATTTATCAATAAATCGAAGCCGCCGATGAATAAATAATATATAATGATGAAATAAATAATGGAATTGGTACAAAAATAAATATAGCATATGTATATATTATAGAAACGTAATAAATAATGAATCCAAATTGTGGTTTTATAATAGAAAGCCTGACGTATCAAAATAAAGAATGACGTCATGATTACGTCACGGCCCCATTGAGAGGAAAGGTTTGGATTCAGGGGAGGTTGATCGGTGGGGTTTATGAGCTGGAGGAGGGCGTCTCGGTGATTTGGCGAAGGCGGTGGTCTCTGGCGAACCCCTGGGAACCGTCAGGTCCCTTGGGAAAGCGAACGATCCCTTCTGGCAGGGGTAGCGACCCCGTGGAAAGCCGGGTCACGCGGGTGTTTGGGGGACGAGCACCCACCACAGGGGAAGCGGCAGAAGCGGCTGATGCAGCCGCAGCCGCTAGCAGGTGGCGCTGGACCCACGAAGGAGGCGGAGAACCTGCAGGGAATTCGGTGCAGGACTTGCTCTTGGGGCGCATCCTACGGGGATCGTTGAAGAAGGGGTGCTGGTTGCTGGGGAGCGAGATGGCCTTGCGGCGCTGGGCTGCCCGCCTCTGCTCCTGTTCCTGAATGTGGCTGCTGTTGCTGGAGTCCTTGCGGGCGTGAGGGTGGCTGTAGTAGCCGAAGGGCGGGGTGTAGGCGTTAGAGTAGCCAGTGGTGTAAGAGGTGTGGTAGGGGGTGTATGAACCGCCGTAAGGGAAGCTGCCCTTGCGCCCGCTGGTCGGGCCTTTGGAATGCGACGGGGGGTTGTTCTTGCGGGCGGGACCAAGGGACTTCTGCTGGTGCTGCTGCTGCTGCTTTTTCTCCTGCTTCTTCTGCGACTCCGGTACGATGAGGACGACGCTCATACCCTCCTCCTTGGTGAGGTCGGTGGCCGCTTTAGCCGCCTCAGGATTCTCGAACTCGATCCAGGCGCAGTGCTTTTGCCCTAAGAGAGGGTACTTCGTCAGGAGGGACTTGATATCCGGGGGTAGCGCCCCTCCCGCTCGGAGGACACGCACGAAGGCGATTTCACCGACTTCTCCGAAAAGTTTAGAGACGGACTCGACTGAGGGTTTCTCGAGGGGGAGGTCGAGGGCGAGGACGGCGCAGGTGACAGGGGCGTCGTCGATCTCGGGGAGGGGCGCGACCCGGCAGATCTTGGTCCTGGTTTCGTTGATTCGGATTGAGGAAGAGGTCCGTTCGAGGGCATAGGCTACCACGCGCCAGTCCTTCGTCAGCTGCTTCACCTTCTTGAAGGAGGACACGAGCTTGAGGGACACGAAGCCCTCTTTGTTGCGGCGGATGTGCTTGAGTAGGAACTTGTCCTTGACTACGTTGGCGTCACTGAAGTAGAACTCGACCTGCGCCGTGATCTTCTCCATGAGGGCGAGGTCCGGCACGACCATGGCCGGTAGGTCCGGGTCCTTTTCGGCCTCGATGCCCGAGTCCCGAGCGCCCTCCTCACTCGCGTCCGATACGACGCTCGAAGAGAGTTCACAGGGGGCCCCCTCCCCCCGCTCCTTCGGGGCTCCCCCGTCATCACTGAGGGACCCTCCTTCGTGGCCTTCATCAGCCGTGAGGGAGGAGTCCTCCCCCTCGCTCAGGCTCTCCACGCTCTCCTCGCACGACTCTTGCCGCCCAAGCCTCCCCGCCACCTCCTGGAGGAGGACGTGGCTGCAAGAGGTCAAGTCCTCGTTGCTCCCTGTCTCCGAAGGGGAGGGCTCGAGGACCGGCGGGTAGTCGAAGATGTCCTCCTCGTCCACGCAGGTCACCATGCTTTGGACGGTGATCACACCGTGGGGTTCTTTCTTTTCCTGCAGGACGGGTGGGGACGACGAGGAGTCCTGGACAAGCGTCATGATGATCACAGTTGTTTGGGGGCCACGGCTCTGGGCGGAAGGTCGTCGTCAGGGCCTGCAGACGCGCAGTCTAGAAAACCCTGCGAGGTGGCTGGTGTTTGGATATAGCCGTCGGTGTGTTTAGGATGTCACGGTGTGTCAGGAGCTCCCGCCGGCCGTCTGAACACAAACACACTTATCTTTGAACTGAAGACCACATTGCCGACACCCGCGTTTATACTTTCACTTGTGACGTCACTTTGGGGGGCGGGGCCACGACCTGATCAACTTGAGATTGTAAAAAAAAAACCCAACAAAAACTTCATGCGTTGTTATCCCCCTATCCCCCACCCCTTCAACTCCATACCTCCTTCTTTTTTTTCACTCAGAGAACACTCTCCCCTTTCCCTCCCCCACTTTCTCCTCTTCTAAGTGATTTTGCTCATGTCTGTCTATCTTATTCAGTATATCTATTCTTCCCTGTTGTCTGAGCAAAGTTTGAAGAACTGGAGAATTATAATAGAGGCTATGAGCTTAAATTAAGCTCCCATTTGTATCTGTCTGTCTATTTATCTATCTATTGGTCGGACGAGTTTGCGGGCACGAAGTCAATTTCCGCGAATTGTTGGATTCAGTGCCTTGATTCATGCGAAATCCCGAGTGAAGGCGGGAACACCTCGTGGCACTCTCTCGCTCGCCAGGTGCGAGGAGGAAGAGGAGGAAGTGACGCCGGGTTAGGGGTAGGGGAAGGGTAGGGATGTTGGCCGGCGAAGTGAATGGATGCTTGTGCACTCAGGCGGGGGGATGATGGAGTGGTTGTGAATTGCGGAGTTCAATGGGGAAATGAGATGCTGGCACTGTGGTGGTGCTCTTTCAAGAGAGAGAGAGAGAGAGAGAGAGAGAGAGAGAGAGAGAGAGAGAGAGAGAGAGAGAGAGAGAGAGAGAGAGAGAGAGATAAGGGAAGGGAAGGGAAAAGGGGGAGTTTGTAAATAACGTCCTGGCCGCCATTACAACCTGTGTTGGCAGATAATAATAGTCGTGAGCGCACGCGATGGCCTGTTCAGATCCCCCCGTCCCCCGAATTTCACCATCTAGAAAGATTCGCTCTTACCTACACCTATATCGGTGCCCCACGCTTGTGGGGTAGTAGGGTGGGGTACACAAATGAATAGTGTAGACAGGGGCCAGGGTCAGTCTCCAGAGGGGATCAAACCAACCTGATGAGAGCAGCGCGTCACAAATCTCATTAAAGAGAGAAGTAAATCGACGGCACCCGGTAACAGTGTGAATACGGATTAGTGGGCAATGGCCCGTTCCTTGCGACCACTAACGTGGGTTAGAACCAACGGGCGAAGGAAGAACTGAAGGAGTGAAAAAGTGCGAAGGAAGAACTGAAGGAGTGAAAAAGTGCGAAGGAAGCGATGAGGATGAGAAGGGAAGACCTAAGAGAAAACATTATTCAGGAGGTGAATTCTCCGTAAGAAGCTCAGTGAGACTGACTCAATCTTTGTCTTTTATTATTATTATTCTTATTTTTTTTAAGTGGCTAAGACAAACGAGGTCATGACCACCAGCATGATTTCGTGGTGAAGTTAGGGTAAGTGAAATTTTGGGGAATGTGCATAACCCGAGTACCCCAAAGAAGAGACTACCCTGAGAGTCTAAGGGTCGTGTGGAGAAAGTGATGTCCATGTGCGAACCCTGACCAGTATTTGAAACAACACTGGCTAGATACAAAGGGTAGGGGGAGGAGGGGCGAAGAACCACTCGGGTTCAAACAAGGGGCCTCGAGGAAATTGCATAATTAGCGGCAACAATTAATTGAGGAACTAACACCCTCTATCACCCTCTTTCTTCCTCTTTCATCCTCTTCCACCATACTTTATCTTTTCACTCTTTTCATCACATATCACATTTTTTCTCCTCTTTTACCCTTTTCACCCTCTTTTTCACTCTCTTCCACCCCTTTTTCATCCTATTCCACCCTTTTTCATCCTCTTCCATAGTTTTTCACCCCAATCCACCCTCTTAATCCTCTTCCACCCTCTTTCATCTCATACTTCCCTCTTTTTACCCTCTTTCTTCCTCGTTTACTCTCCTTCACCCCGTTTCACCATATTTCACCCTTTTCATCCTCATTCACTCTTTTCATTCTCTTTCACCCTTATCATCCTCTTTCACCCTTATCATCCTTTTTTCACCCTCTTTAGCATCTTTCACCCTCTTTCTAGCATAAATGAAGTGATTATTAATGACCTAAAACCCGATAAGGGTTTCAAAATCTCCGCTTAAGATTCGCTTTTATCGCCTCCCCCCCGGTCCTTGACCCCAGGACACGAGCATCGTATAACGGATCAATTCTTATCCACTCTTAGCCTCCTCGGTCACTCCACTCATCGCCCTCCCAACTAATTGATCTAAGGCCAAGCGATATCTCGCCCTACAACGGCGCCTCCTCCATTCCTGCTCCCTATGTCCCGTTGCCAAGGCAACAATCCCGATCTCTCATGTAAGGGCGATGATATAAGTAAAGGTGTCTCGCGCCCTTCAAAGCAATTTATGCTGCAGGTAAACTAGAAAATAAAAAAATAGTAATAATGGCAAAAGTAATAATCGTACTACTACTACTACTACTACTACTACTACTACTACTACTACTACTACTACTACTACTCGTAATTATAATCGTAAGAAGGAAGAAGAAAAATAGAACCATTAAGTGTATATTATTTAGTGGAGTAAAACGGAGGCGAAGGACAGACAGAAGGACATGGGAATAAGCTGGGAGGGTTTTTATTATAAAGGACCAGAGATTAATAGCTGCTCCATATACGATTTCTTTTACCCCACAAGTTGGGATCAGATGGGCGCATGTCAAGGCTCTATGATAAAATTGGCAATTGAAAAGTATTAATTAGAACGGTGTTACAGGGTATGCCACAACACGCAGGTAGATCACATGTTAGAGCAATCATGAATACACATTGTAGGGAAATCGATATCCTACCCTCAAAACTGAGGCCCTGTTTGGTAACCACAACGTTCTGGCATTTTTGGCGGCGTAACCCTCTTACTTACCCCCCCTCTCTCCCCTCGCCTCGAGGATCACCAGAAAGGTCTCCCACCACCACATAATGCTCGAATCATCACATTTCGGGTCCGGCTAGGCTAACATTGGTTAAACCGGCAATATTTCCCCTAAGAGAGGGTATTTAATTTCACTTCATTGACAAAATTAGAGGAGAGTTGACTAAAACCCAGAAGGTGCCTTTAGGGCTAAGTGAAAGACGCTCTGAGAAGAACCCTTAGAGGAAGAGTCTTAATACCGAAGAGCTCAGCCCCCTCTTCCCCTACCCCCATTGGGGGTGGTGAAGTATATATGCTGATAACTGCAGAAGAACAGGGAGATCGAGTTAGTCATTGAGACAACGAATTTCGGCTAGAGTGCCCAGCAACCAACAAAAGGGACATAGAAGAAGCTCATTCTGAGCCAGTTCCTTGTGGTCACACCGAAAATTAGCATCTTGTCGCAGGAAGATCGAGACAACGAAGTCCGGTTCAGTGCCCGGCAACTCAACGAAAGGAACACAGAAGGAGCTCATGCTGAGTCAGTTCCTGGTGGTCACACCGAAAATTTAAGTTAGCTTGTATTGAGAAACAAGCTCAACTATCTCTCGTAAGAGAAAACCCCTATCCCGGCTTACAACAAAACTCAGAGATAGTCTTTGCCATTGAGAAATACCCCAAAGTTACAAGAGCTGCCAAGTGTAGGCCATGAATGGTATTTTGCAGTCTCCTTCTTTTTTCATGTTCTTATGTTAAAGTGAACTTCCTCAAACACTCTCCATTCGTCAAAGGATTCACTCGTTTGCTCATCGCTCGTCAGGGAAAATTATTTCAAGATTAGCCAGAAGATTGGAAAAAGCATACTTTCCCTGTCCCGTTGGTGAAATCATCTTACCAAGACAACGTGCTTAACGCCATCCGTCGCCCGCCCCGAAGTCACCTGTGGTTCTATCATCCTATTACCGTGCCAGACAAACATCTGGAAGGCCTGGGAATCCGTCCACGCGTCTGCCCACAAAAAACTACCTTGCGTCTACATAAAAGTTGAGGCGAAGGTCAGTCTCCAACCAGATTCCCTTCTGGTTATTTTTAAAAGGTAAATAAATTTCATTAGCTTTTTTTAAGGTTAATTAGCGTTCAAATTAAAGGGAGCTTTGGGTCAACCATTACTGTATATTTATTTGTGTAATTTAGTAAGACTCACTTAAACTCGTTTAATTCATAACTGTGTAGTTTGTTTTGTTAGATTTCATTTTTTTGTTCATGTTGAAATTAAACTTCTAGTTTTTTAGAAGTATTTAATTCAATCCTCGAAACGCTGAGCATAGCACCAGAAACCCTCAAAGATTAAAAATAACGTAATAACAATTTTAATTTTTCGAACCCTTTCCACTGTGAACTACGACCGGGACGAAGAGAAAGTGCTTTCCTTAATAAAGTCGTAATAAGTAGAAGTGCACTTAACTAATTAAAGATATGTAAGTGGCATTCAGCGACGGTCAAAATGTTTTTTTAGTGCCACCCAAATATTTGACCCAGATTTGCCACCACAGTAAATAACGACGGGACAAAGATAAAGAGAAATATATAAATAAACATTTTTTTTCTTGTTATTGAAATCGTTTCACCACTCTGAGATGTATATTATAGCTGGGAAGTTTATAGAAATGTTACTTATAATCATTCAAGTCAGAGAGAAGGAGGTATTGATGAATTGATCACGCGTGGAAGAAGAAATGGGATTATGAGGATTGCATTCAGAAGGGGCAATTTTGTCTAAAATTTAAAGCGCAATAGCACCGAGGCCGTTACGCAAAGAGTTAGTAATGAAAGGAAGTGAAAATATTGGAAGATATATAGCCTTATGTTCTCCCACAGGCATTAGGGCTAGAAAAGTACACAACTGCGAGCAATAGGACTGGGGGGGGGGATGGTAGTCGCAGGATGGGCATTACCCCTGCAAAACCATCCTTCCCCTTGTGAGGTACAGAAGGGGCAAAAAGGAAGAGGAGAGAGAAGCGAAGCGGTGAGATCAAAGATGCCCAGTCTCGCTTCAAGTGGCCAACTCTAATACTAATAAATTAATGAGAGTATTTTGGCGAATCTTCCTGGGAGAAAACTTCTAGACGCAGCTATGGAATTCATTTGCAATAATAATAATAATAAAAATAATTATAGGCCTCCTCCACACTGGATCGAGGAGGCCTACCATTGCTTTCCCAATCGCATTCCTGGAAGGAGTTTCTGTTCAAGAGGGCCTGAAATCGAAGATACAAAAATGTAGCACAACGTAAAGAATTCTGAATATACTGATTTCTATTACAACATCTTCTATAACTGTTCTCAGGAAAAATCCAAGGCTCCCCAGATGAGTGTACGATAACCTCTATAGGTACGGCAAATGGTTGTGCAAATTTGAATAAATAAAAAGAGAGTTATCAGCAGATAAGGAAATTACTAAATAAAATGAGGTATACAAAATAATACTAACGATTGTCTCTTGTAACGAAAACCGGCATTGTTTGCATAGCAACTAACTTCAGTCCAACTTTGTGTACGTTAGGTCATTCTCTTGCCAGCTCTCGTCTAGCTAACATGCCTAAGAAATATGTCACGCTTCTCCCTGTCCGCAAAGTGAGCGTAAAGCTGCCCCACCAAGATAGGCTTTCAATTGTAGCCATGTAGAGAAGACCCAGCTATTACCTAAATGGTCAAGAAGGACCGTTTCAAAACGGTTGTAGCAGTTTCTCTAGATATTAGTGAGATTTTGGCCATCAATATCTCAAGGTAGACTGTCATGTTGGCGAAAGAAAGACAATCTGCACGCTCACACAGTCGTGGTTAAGCCATTGATCAGTCAAAAGAATAAGAAGCCTCGTCTTGCATTTGCCAATGAGCACGATACACAGACGTATGAGCAATGGAGCCAAGTCCACTTCAGTGAATAATCTACTTCTATTTGTGTGGATCCGATGGCAGGAGTTTCGTTGGCCGCAGAGCAAGCGAAAGATTACCTGTCAATTTCACAAAAACGTATGTGAAGTTTGGCTGAGAAAGTCTCATAGTGTTGGTTCGTGATTTCAGTAGAAAGCACTGAGCCACTTATGTGCTTATGGAGCAAGTTCAATGCACAAGTGTACAATAAATAGTTGGGATAACATTCTTTGCACCATCTGCGAATCTACGAAGCCCAACCTGCAATTTCCATGCAAGATAACGCTCCCTGTTACACGGCCACGTCAGTGAAGACCTTCTTGGGAGACGAGCAAATTACTGGTATGAATTAGCCCACATAGTCTCAGGACCTGAATCTCATTGAAAAATGTGCAGAAGAAACTCGGAGAGAAGTCTAAACCGGAGAAATCTGAAAACAGTTCAAGAACTCTAGGAAATTCTTTAAGATGATTGGAGCAAGGTTTCTCCACAGGAATGGCAACAGTTGCTGTGTTCCTGTGGCACATGTCAAAGCCTCATCAAGAACGAAGGCATCCACATTAAATTTTAATTACTTATAACTTGTGCAAATGTTTTCTACTTATAATTTAATCGTTATATTCCAATAGAAGTTTGGTTATGCTGTATTTCGGATCATTTTGGACACTTGTAGTAAAATTGCTTATCTGCTGATAACTTTCTTTATATTTGCTTAAACTTTACCCATGCATAGATTATACCTGTAGGTTTCCGTATGTAGGAATCAGCTAGTCTTTTGCAATGATGCAAGCTGCAGGACAGAGAGGAAGCGGAAAGAATTAAACAGATAAGCGAAAGTCAATGATGAGAGTGCCAGTTTTTTATTTACAGCGAAAACCAACGAGGGCATATCTCACAATTGTACAATGAGACATATGTAAAGAAAGTGGAAGGAAAACTGTGTAGATATATGTTACTGCAGATTCTCCTGCAAACATTAGGGCCAAATGGTCTCAATTCTTCAGATATCAGAATCCGTTATGACTACAGATACTCCGCCTCCTCCCAGTTCTTCAAGCACCATGTTGCATCAGACGAAAGCCCCTGCATATTGTCTCCGCCTCCCCCCCCCCCCCACACGTCGCAAGAGTACTTTCCTCCGTTCTGTTCGTCAAAATAGGTAGCATAGAGAGGGATCGCATCTTACGATCCTTAAAACCAAAATATTCTACTACACATTTATACTTTCTCATTCTCCTCCTGCCCCTCTCACACAATCTTCTTGACTGAGATAATCCCTTTTATTTTCACCCGTTTAAAAAATAAAGTATAACTCCTTTTCCATTGGTACACCAGTGGGTCATTTCCAGTCGTAGAACCTCATCAAGGTAACCGCAAATTTCAGAAATTATTAGCAACTAGTAAGCGAAAACCAGTATAAGTATTGTTAATATGACTGACTGTGAAATGGTTATAGAGTAACCTATATGACTGATAGATTGTTTTTGAAAAAGTTAAATGCCTTTACCAGAGATAATTTGAGACGAGATGAGTCCCACATTATCTCGTTGGGTGGTAGGTAGTTGTATGAGGGATTGAATTTGATTCTTTGGATATTTGAAGTAAGAGGCTTTTAAAGTATGATAAAGGAAAATTGCGTCAGATTGAAAGTTGTCGAGTCCTTCGATTGAAAGTTTGAAACTACGGCAAAAGGAGTTGATAATAATTAGATAAAAATAATGAATTCAAAAAAGAATCAGTACGTTGCAGCCTGAAAAGAACTCGAATGATTTGAAAGTAAATGTGTGCAATAGAAACAAAATTTACCTCAACGTAGAAATGAGTGACGATAAATGAAGACACCACGCCAAAATTGAAACTAAACTTTCCCCTGATTCACTTAAAGTGCTTAAATCGACTTAACACACACATTATTAAAATTACTTAATAAAATTCAAGTCATTTGGAAAGGTGAGAGGAGAAAGTTTATGGAGATAAGGGTTATTTTGAAGGGGACGTTGATACTTATCTTTTTCCTCCGTAATACCTTTCAGGGGACTCCGTAAGCGAGTTTTCGTCCAAGAAATCTGTCAGCTATCAATTTTTTTAAATGATTAACGTCTTAAAAGGATCCATGCACACCCAAACTCACTAAAGTAGGGGGAAGCGGTCGAAGGAACACGCCCCTGGTTCTGCTTCAACACGTGTACCCACTCACTCTCGTCGCCCACGCTTAGCAACACCCTCCCCTAAGTAAGGGAAGGGAAAGTTGTAAACGCGCCCAACGAGCCACAAGGAGACTGTCTTAAAATGTCTTCGGTGAAATCCATGTTTTCAAAGAAAGTCACAAAATGGTGAGGAAGCGATGTGAAATTACACTCACCGACGATATAGCGAACTGTTAGACAGGCAAAGTTTGCAGACAAACACAAGAATTGTCGATACACGAAAGCAGGGTAGGAAGACGAAAGAGAAAAGGAGGAAAATCCACAGGTCGAAAAATATTTTTCTTAAAGTATCTGCATCATAGAAAATGATACGAAGTACAGTGTATAATGGTTTCACAGGGGAGGTTCAACCTTCTGAATGTCTGTGATCTTTGTACGAACTTGTTGCAGTGGGGTTTTAATCTCCGTTCCGCCTTTGTGTTTAGGGTAGATAAGGCTGGTTAATGTTTTCATTCCCTACCTTTACACCCGGGCGAACATAAAAGAAATGTTATTGATATCACGTAAAATGCGACAATTGAAGATCCGACCGGAGTAGTGTTTATGTAACATACGTGGGTGGTAACGCACCTGTGAAAATGCTAGAATTGGGATTGTGCATTAAAAATACTTAAAAGATGTTCTTACGAATAGAGCAAGGTTGAATTGACACTACCGAGCAAAATAAGAGAACGATTTTCCTTAATTAAAATATTTGTTAAAATATGATGAGTAGGTGAATGAAATTTCCATGTTACATAAAATCATGCATTTTATATATTTTTATGAAAATTTCAGAAGATACAATCGTATATTCAAGGAATTATGCTAAATACACTAACAAAATTAAATATTGACACGTGTAAAATAAGAGAACAATCAATCACAGAATTGCTTAGCATGCAAATGCACTAGAAACAAAGCAAAAACGATGAAACTTAAAACACTTAATATTAAGTGTTACAGCTTTTGTTTTCTATTACTTCGGCGCAAAGATGACCACAGGACCTCACTAGTTCTTGCAAAATTCTGGTGTTGTTTTGTTCCATTCTTGCTGAATTTCCGTCCATAAATCCGTCAGAGTTAAAGGCTGCTGGTCACGAACTTTATCTCCAATGATCTCCCAGAAGTTTTCAATTGTGTTTAGGACCTGGCTCTTAGCAGGCCACTTCATTATTTCTTGTTCGAAATAGCATTTACTTGTTTTGCAATATGTCATTGCGCGTTGTCCCACATAAATAGTGCTGGCTGGTTCAGAAATGCTAGGAATAAAGGTATAAAATGCTGTTGTATGAGGTTTAGGTACACTCTTTCAGACAAAAACATCTCCCATAGCATGACGCTGCTTCCTCCATGCCTGGCAGTCTTTTTAACACATTTAGGTTAATGTCCGTCACCTGCAGTGCGTCTAAAAAAAAAGCATTTGTCATCAGCCCAAACTAAATTAAACTTACTTTCGTCGCTAAAATGAATTGTCCTCTCAATCTTCATCCTTTCAAACAGCATGAGCATCAGCATATTCGAGTCTCGTCTTCTGGTCTCACTTACTGATGAATGGTTTGGTTGTTGGAGAACGAGCTTTGAAACTAGATGCATTGAGGCGACAGGACAAAATAAAACGGCTCACTTCTTTGCCACTATTTTTATTAATTTTTCAAGAAATTTCTCTTTCAGTCTAGGAGGGATTCTACATAGACAAGCGTCTAATAGCTCTGTCTTCTCGGACGATGGTAATGCGGGGTCGACCGACTTTTGAAGGAGATTTATAGGTTTTGTTTTCATTGTATAATTTTAGCACGCGCAACATCACTCTCTTGGACCTTCCTACCTCTCTTGAAATTGCAGAAAGATTCCTCCACGAAGTCTTCAAGCAAACAATTCTCTGAATGAGCTCAGGAGTCACTTTCACGTATGGTGACATCTCTGTAGAGTGAATACGACAACAATGGTCGTTGTATAGTTGTTACATAGTGAGGCAAATATTGCCAGATGATTTCAGGAAACTTCTAGAATGTTCTTGAAAAAATCGTTCTCATATTTTATTTTGTTGGTTTATTTAGTATAATTTTTTGAATATACGATTGTATCATAGGAAATCTTCATAAAATATATTAAATTTATTCCTTCGTGTACGATGGAAGGTTCATTTATCCACTTATATTTTTGAAAATATTTTACTAAAGAAAAATCGTTTTTGTCAGAGAGAGTAGGTTACCCCCCACCCCAGAACCCAACGTCGACCTGTGGCGCCTGAGGAAGATGCACCTGCACTGCCAGACAGTCCCAAGGTAATTTCGCGTGACTGCGGGATCCGTTTGAGTTCTATTTCTACCCCATCTTATCTACTGATCGGCGCCAGACCTGCGGCGTCGAAGACCTTCACGCGAGGCTATGATGCCCTCTGAAAATATCCCCCCTTCCTGGCGCGCCAAGTCTAACGAGATCCCCGTCCCCCTTTTGGGGGGCCTCCGGCGACCCGCCTCCACCGAGGCAGTATAAATACTTCTCGAAAAGCATTGAGAAATTAGTACCATACAGTCTCGTCTTGGTTAGCAGCCACGTACAGTCTCGTAAGCCCTGCCCCGCCTCCCAACGGCTTCCAGCCATGAACGCGACGCGTCACCTCTACCCGGTCTTGCTCGTACCTAAGGCTAGAGTTCCCGCCCGACAGACGATAGACACGGATAGGCATCTATCATTTGGGTATCGACTTCGTTCTTGTTTGGAGCACTCCCTCGTTCATTTCTCAGCGAGGTTAAAGAAGGAGGAATTTTGTTTGTATCCCGCTCCCTCGTTTGGTATCCCGGGTCTTATCTTATTTATTGTCATTTATTTACTTTTGCTAATAATATTTCTTTGTATATAGTAAAGTTATTTTAATACAATTCAGTTTCTATAAACTCAGAACCTCTATGAATTGATTAATTGAAGCCAACGGCACTCGATTTTGTTTATTTAACTCTCGCACTGGGATCTGTATCCCAATTTCGAGCGTGCTCCCTTCTGTCGAGTCACCCTACGACATCAATATTATATTCTATGTGGGTCACCCTAGGACAGTTCTCTTATTTTGATTGGTTCTGTATGAGTATATCATATTGAGTGCGCATTTACTGACTCTGTGGTCTTCATATACAAGTGTATTTACTCTTTAGTGAAAGGTCTACAACAGACTTAACCAAAACTACCCTAACCTAACCTAGGTTATGTTCTGTCGTAGAAGCTACACAAATAATGAATGTTTGTCGACTGCGAACAAAAAGAACAAAATCTTGATTCAGAAGCAGAGTTAGGGAACATAATATAGGACCACACTGCGTGCTAGTCAAGACGGGATTTTGACAAATGAATATATTTTTTAAACACCATAAATTATATTTTCCTCAAGAGATCTTAAAAAACTATTTATGTTGTTGATATAAACACGAGGAAGTCGTCGTTTATGCCTCTGTGTCGGCCCTCTTGGAATTTTTTTAGTCGCGTGTCTGCGAATTTATAATTTACTCTGTCTGTCTGTAGGTCTGTCGGTCGGATGGTAACCATTTTACTTTTCAATAAGTTCTTTGGTAATAGTATCGTAACTCTTTGTCCGATTCTAACGAAATTTGAAACTCTGATGTTGTTTTACATTTTCTTTCTAATGATATAGTTTTCAAGGTTATCTCAATGTTAATCCGGGAATTATTAAAAGTTTTGAAGGTCGTAAGGTCATATAGTAATAAGTCAGAATAATTCAGAGCACGAGACTTAGGTCTGTTAACCTTGTTCTAATATGACACAGTCAAAATATTTTATTATCAAAGGTCAACTATTTCAATTTTGATTTAAGGCATTTTGCCAGTATGACATCTAGGGTATCATTACCACAGTCTCAGTGAAACAAAATATGCTCCATCCACAGTGGCTTAGATAAGGAGGGGGCGAGGGGGCACAAATTTAAAAGTTACCTCGAGCCCCCATTGATGGGGGGGGGGGCAAACGAGTGTATCATCCCTGTTTTGAATGACAAAACGGTTAAATATAGAGGCCCATAAAAATATAGATAAATATTAGCTCAAGCCTTAGTCAAGCAAATTATAAGAAGCTACTTAAAGTGAAATTTTTGTGATGCCGTTGTTGCAGGCTGCGTTCTATAATCAATCTAAATCAGGAGTTCCCAAATTTCATGTTTCTCTTTATTCTTTGGGCATTTTTATAGCTCCATGGGACATGTGTTGGTATCTTTAAAAATTAAGAAAAAATATTGCAGGAGTGGTTGGTTTCATGTCATTCCTAATATCATACATTCGTATTTTGGGGGGCTCCCAAAGGAGATAATGCCCCCGGGACCCAAAATCCCTAGCTACACCACTGTCCATCCATCTCATGGAGTTTGGGCAGAGTTAACACACAATGTTAAATGGCACATGAGCCAAAAAAAGTGAAATGAGAAAAGTGGGGTCGAAGTCCGGTAGTGTCAAGCAGGAATACATTATAATAGAGTACAATGTAATAGGTGCCATGTAAATCCTCCCAAATCGATTTTAAAGAATTAATAATTATTAATCCTTGAAAACCGATTTGAGACCTATTTTGGTAATCACATTTTGTTTACAGCATAATTATTTTGACCCCCAAGCAGAAATACAAGCCAAATTTCACTCTTTATTTACACAAATATTTGTAATGACTTCGTGAATCCCTTAGGTAAACAAAGATTTCATGAACTCTTGGTAATAGCACTAAAATAGACGTTATTATCATTAATGAAATTTAATGAAGTGCCAAAAGTTATGTTGTAGCATTCTGTAAAGGTAATAGTGGCCAGCACCTCTGTACTATGAGGTCAAGGAAATTCCAAGAATTGTATGAGTTGTGTTCTGACATCTTGTTGGTCAGTTTGAACAAAGATTCGGCTTCTTATGGCAAGGCCACGTGAAATATCGGAGTTTAAACGGGTCATGATAGCGAGTGTCAGACGGCTGGAGTATTTCTTTTCTCCAGTTATGTGGACAATCGACAACCTTCGATCTACAGTGCCACGAGTGTACCAACAATACCTCATGGAAGGCGCTCACCGTGGAAAGCTGGAGTGGTCAACCACGGGTGCTTAGTGATTGTGATCAGAGACATCGGGTAGAATTACCCATGATATCAGACAAGCAACACTGGCTCAAACCACTTCTACCTTCATTAAATGAGGTATCAGATTCATGCCCATCGGGCATGCAGAGTTCTTTACTTTCTATTCGATATGTGATCGGAAGACTCGACAGAGTGCCCCATTCATCACCACAATACTGGACACCGGATACAGCGCCACACTTGGGCTAATGAAGTGGCTAATCAGACCATGGAGGACTAGCAACAGGAAGTGTGGTCCGATAAGTCGCACTTTTATTTGTTTCTGGGTGATGGTTGGGTTCAGATCTGGTGTAGACCCCATGGAGCCATGAACCCCAGTTATCAACAAGGCACCGTCTGGGCTGGTGGTGGTTCCATACTGGTCTGTGTTGTGTCTACATTGTATAGGTTGGTTCTGCTAGTCCACCTAAACACATTATTAACCCGTGACCGCCACGTTGCTTGGCTTAATGAGCATTTACATCGATCCACGCACTTCATGTACCCCCTAAAGAATGGAATATTCCAGCAGGATAATGTACCGACGCATCGTGCTATTGGACTCAAGTTGTAAAGAATTGATTCGAGGAGTATTTCTGAGAGTTTTGACAGAGGTGGCCATCCCTTTCACGCTAAATCAACCCAAACATTTATGGCTCGTGGTGACCAGGCCTATTCACTCCCAAGATGCAGCACATACAAATATCAAGGAATTGTGTACAACCTTTGAGAGAGCATGAGTCAGCATTTCTCAAGAAGTCTTCTGTCCATTTGTACAATCGATGTCACATCTAGTTGTTGCACTTCGCCGGCTTAGAGGGAGCCTTCACGATACTAGTTACCTCGCACGATTTTTGGCTCTTCAGTGTACGTTTAAGCAAACATGACTCATAGTTTTATAATGTTCCATAACAGCACAAATGCTCCTTGTGAACTGCCTCACATGAATAAAGTGTCAAAAATGAGGCAATGAGAACAGTACAAACAATTTAAATTTCTTTAAAAAGAAGATAAATGTCCAGAAAGGTATTATTCTAGTAAGGAAATTTCTCTTGTTGCAAAGTCTGGGAAGAGGACAAAATTAATGGGCCAAAATGGCTTGGGTTAATCAAAAAGAAAAAAAAACTGGAGGCCGGAGGGATAGCAAAACAAACAATGGTTAAATATAAATGTGAAAACTAATATATCGACAAATATTGAGATAGGTGGCGTATCTGTCTCGAGTGTCGCCAATGTTTTGGTGTTTTCATCTTTTATTAAAAGCACAAACGTAACAGATAATGGGAATGGGGGCGGGGAGTCGTTGATTCTTATCAATCAGAAATTCTTATATTAAGGATTATTTAAGCTAAATATTATTCAATGCACTTTTTGTTTTCGTAAACAATATTCGAGTTAAACAACCAAATATAAAAGCGATATCAATGTCGAGTAATCCAGCAACTAAAGTCTGCTATTAAAGAAATGACCTGTCCACTCACTCTTCCATTCAGAAGGATTGCTCAGTCTTTTGTTCAAACGAGTTGCTCAGTCTCCTGTTTATAAAGGTTGTTCACTCTCCCGTTCAGAAGGGTTGCTCAGT
Organism: Ceratothoa steindachneri; assembly: GCA_963969495.1. NCBI lineage: Eukaryota > Metazoa > Arthropoda > Malacostraca > Isopoda > Cymothoidae > Ceratothoa > Ceratothoa steindachneri. The sequence goes on along the minus strand of OZ018321.1, from coordinate 105,376,885 downwards.
CTTTTGTTCAAAAGAGTTGCTCACTCTCCTGTTTATAAAGGTTTTCCACTCTCCCGTTCAGAAGGGTTGCTCAGTCTTTTACTCAGGAGAATTGCTCACTCTCCCGTTTAGAAGAATTTCTCAACATTACGGTGAGAATAGTTGCTCACTTTCCCGTTCAGTAGAGTTGCTCATTCTTTCCTTCAGAATAATTGAGTTTTCACTTTAGAACAGTTGGCTCCGTTTCCCGTTAAAGAAAATATGCTTTCTAAAAGTTCAGAAGAGTTGTTCACTCTCCCGTTCAGAAGAATTGCTCGCTATTACGGTGAGAATACTTGCTCACTTTCCCGATCAGAAGAGTTGCTCATTCTTTCCTTCAGAATAATTGAGTTTTCACTTTAGAACACTTGCTCCGTTTCCCGTTAAAGAAAAATGTTTTCTAAAAGTTCAGAAGAGTTGTTCACTCTCCCGTTCAGAAGAATTGCTCGCTATTACGGTGAGAATACTTGCTCACTTTCCCGTTCAGAACAGAGGCTCATTCTTTCCTTCAGAATAATTGAGTTTTCACTTTAGAACACTTGCTCCGTTTCCCGTTAAAGAAAAATGCTTTCTAAAAGTTCAGAAGAGTTGTTCACTCTCCCGTTCAGAAGAATTGCTCGCTATTACGGTGAGAATAGTTGCTCACTTTCCCGATCAGAAGAGTTGCTCATTCTTTCCTTCAGAATAATTGAGTTTCAACTTTAGAACACTTGCTCCGTTTCCCATTAAAGAAAAAATGTTTTCTAAAAGTTCAGAAGAGTTGTTCACTCTCCCGTTCAGAAGAATTGCTCGCTATTACGGTGAGAATACTTGCTCACTTTCCCGTTCAGAACAGAGGCTCATTCTTTCCTTCAGAATAATTGAGTTTTCACTTTAGAACACTTGCTCCGTTTCCCGTTAAAGAAAAATGCTTTCTAAAAGTTCAGAAGAGTTGTTCACTCTCCCGTTCAGAAGAATTGCTCGCTATTACGGTGAGAATAGTTGCTCACTTTCCCGTTCAGAACAGAGGCTCATTCTTTCCTTCAGAATAATTGAGTTTTCACTTTAGAACACTTGCTCCGTTTCCCGTTAAAGAAAAAATGTTTTCTAAAAGTTCAGAAGAGTTGTTCACTCTCCCGTTCAGAAGAATTGCTCGCTATTACGGTGAGAATACTTGCTCACTTTCCCGTCAAGAACAGAGGCTCATTCTTTCCTTCAGAATAATTGAGTTTTCACTTTAGAACACTTGCTCCGTTTCCCGTTAAAGAAAAATGCTTTCTAAAAGTTCAGAAGAGTTGTTCACTCTCCCGTTCAGAAGAATTGCTCGCTATTACGGTGAGAATAGTTGCTCACTTTCCCGATCAGAAGAGTTGCTCATTCTTTCCTTCAGAATAATTGAGTTTCAACTTTAGAACACTTGCTCCGTTTCCCGTTAAAGAAAAAATGTTTTCTAAAAGTTCAGAAGAGTTGTTCACTCTCCCGTTCAAAAGAATTGATCGCTATTACGGTCAGAATACATGCTCACTTTCCCGATCAGAAGAGTTGCTCATTCTTTCCTTCAGAATAATTGAGTTTTCACTTTAGAACACTTGCTCCGTTTCCCGTTAAAGAAAAATGTTTTCTAAAAGTTCAGAAGAGTTGTTCACTCTCCCGTTCAGAAGAATTGCTCGCTATTACGGTGAGAATAGTTGCTCACTTTCCCGATCAGAAGAGTTGCTCATTCTTTCCTTCAGAATAATTGAGTTTCAACTTTAGAACACTTGCTCCGTTTCCCATTAAAGAAAAAATGTTTTCTAAAAGTTCAGAAGAGTTGTTCACTCTCCCGTTCAGAAGAATTGCTCGCTATTACGGTGAGAATACTTGCTCACTTTCCCGTTCAGAACAGAGGCTCATTCTTTCCTTCAGAATAATTGAGTTTTCACTTTAGAACACTTGCTCCGTTTCCCGTTAAAGAAAAATGCTTTCTAAAAGTTCAGAAGAGTTGTTCACTCTCCCGTTCAGAAGAATTGCTCGCTATTACGGTGAGAATACTTGCTCACTTTCCCGTTCAGAACAGAGGCTCATTCTTTCCTTCAGAATAATTGAGTTTTCACTTTAGAACACTTGCTCCGTTTCCCGTTAAAGAAAAAATGTTTTCTAAAAGTTCAGAAGAGTTGTTCACTCTCCCGTTCAAAAGAATTGATCGCTATTACGGTCAGAATACATGCTCACTTTCCCGTTCAGAAGACTTGCTCAATCTCGCTCTCAAGCAAAGTTGCTCACTTTCACGTTAAGAAGAGTTGTTCACTCTTCCTTTCAGAAGAGTTACTCAATTTCTGATTGATTTACGATGCTCACTCTTTTATTTAGAAGAGCTCCACACTCAGCCGTTCAGAAGAGTTGCTAACTATCTGTTGAAATGAGTCGTTTACTCTTCTGTTCAAAATAGTTGCTCATGCTCTCTTTTTTTGAAATGTTGTTGATTATTCTGTTAAGGAGAGTTGCTCATCCTTCCCTTAAGAAGAGCTGATCACTCCCCTGTTAATTCCCAAGTCTCGAACAAATGCTCCCTCTCACATTTAGAGATATACTCACTCTCCCTTTCGCAAAAAAATTTCACTCTTTCTTTCAAAGAGTTGATCATATTCCTGCTGAGCTGCTTTGTTTATTCTTCATTTCAGACGCGTTGCTTCCTCTCACATTCACAGGAGTTTCTCATTCCCCCGTTCAGAATAGTTGGCCCTTTTCCTTTTCAAAAGAGTTTTTCATTCTCACTTTAAGAAGTATTGCTCTGGCTTCCCTGTTTAGAAAAGTTGTTCAATTTTGCTTCCAGAATAGCTGTTCACACTCCTGTTAAAAAGAGTTGCTCACTTTCCTGGTAACATAAAAATGATCACCATCCTAGTGAGACGAGTACCTCTCATTTCCGTCTTGAAAATTTGCTCACTCTCCCGTTCAGAAGATTAGCTTATTATCTTGTTTATGAGCCCCAGTTCATGAACAAGAAGAGTTGTTCACATTTCCTTTGGGAAAACTTGTTCACTTTCACATTGGGAAAAATTGTCCAATTATTCCATCAACAAGATTCGATCCATCTCTCGGTAGGAAGCGTTGTTCAGTCTCCATTCAGTTCGGGGAGTTTTCACTTTTCAATCCAAGAGTTGTTCGCTCTTTCTTTAAGAAGAGTTGCACGTCCCGATTGATACCCTATTTCTCAATGGCACGGAGATGCCATACACAATGCATTATGCGCTTGTACTGATGGGTTGGCGCCTCTCTCAGTTGTCAATGGCTTTCACTGCATCTGCGGTCGATTTCGACGGTGACTGTGCCACCGAGACACACCAGTAACGTACTCTGCTCTTTGGGTTTAGGGCTAGAAAATTCCTCCGTGAGATCGGTGTAGGTTGCGGGCCAGTGTCGCCACGGCTCTGCACCAATAGCCTCCACAGCTTCGGGAGGATTACGATCGTTTTTTTTGGAGCACACTTTGTGTCAGGCTGGGTTCGTGCCACTTTACACGGATGGATCCAAGTACCAGCATGGGGTCAATTTCCACGCCATATTGCCTCTTTTTAAACTTAGCGGGGCTCTACAAGGCAGTGTGTCTATCTTCGCGGACGAGCTTGTGGCAATACACCGCACTATGCGGGAAATAACACCTCATGTCCGGTTTGGAGCCCGGATTGTGATATTTAGCGACTCACAAAATGCCCTGGGAGCTCCCAGGGCATTGTAAGCACCACATCCACTGATATGCAGCATCTGTGGTCAACAGTGGTGGTGAGCCGGGAGAATGTCGAGAATAACGTCTGCTAGGATCCTGGACATCCGGGAATTGCGAAGAATGAGCGCGCCAATGAGGGCGCCAAAGAGTCTGCAATGACTCAGCGACTAGATAGTGTTTTACTCTTCCCCAGAAAATTTGAGATGGGCGAAGGGAACTTAAAGTTTTGTGTCATTGCGCCGCGACTCTTTCCCATGCCCCCTCCCCCCAATGCAGCAACGACTTGAGGTCGATTTTTGTAGTATTCGAATCGGATCCACTCACGGAACGCATTTCTATTTGATGGAATGCTCCGCTACACCTTACTGCAACGACTGCGATGCCCCCTAGGCTGTTCGGCACATTCTTGTTGAATTCCAGACTAGAGGATCTTTTCGCACGTTACCTTTCCCGGTACCTGGACGAGCGGGTCGCTACCGCTTGTCCCTTGTACTCGGGAAGGCTTCGTGCACACAGACTTGTTAACATTTAGAGGAGGTTGGCCTCCATATTTTCGACTCTCTTTGGTCTTGGCCATTTGATCCTGTACCGGGGGAGACGGGACTTGCCCTAACGCCGGAGCGTGCTTCTTTCATCTTCTTGCTGATTTGCTTATTTGGTTTTTGTTTTTTGCCCTTGTTTGTTTTGATTTGTTTTTTTGTGGGGAGATCTTTTTTTTAATCTCGCATATCATTAGGCTCTAGGATCATTATGGCGCCTTGTGACCTAGTAGACAGTCGCCATATGGTCACTAGAAAAACAAATCCCTTTTTAAAGAGTGGTTTACTCACCATTTCAAAAGAGTTGCTCTCCTTCCCTTTATAAATTAGTGCTCACTCTTCTGTTCCGAAGATTTGAACTGCTTAATATTTAAAGAGTTGCTCACTATTTCATATATAGGAGTTGTTCACTCTCCCCCTCAGACCGTCGCTCCCTCTCCTTTTATGAAGAATGGATCACTTTCGCCTTCCTAAGTTTCTCACTTTGCCGTTCAGAGGAGTTGATCACTCGCTAGGGTTGATATAAAACTAATACTGTCCCGTTAGGATGAATCGCTCACTTTCCTTTTCAGAAGAGTTGCTTACTACCTACTTGAGGACAGTAGCCTTTTCTCGTCTTCAGTGATTCTGCTTACTTCCTGTTTAGAAAAGTTGCTTACTCTTCCGTTCAAAAGATTTGATCACTCTCCTGTTCAGAAGAGTTACTCACTCTCGTGTTTAGAAAGGTTTCCTGTTAACAAGAATAGTTTATTATTTTGTTCAAATGAGTTGCTCACCCTCCCGTTCAGAACCCCGTAATGGTTTTCCTAGTAAAGGCTTTTGCACCTGGCGTCTGAATGAGCGGCACGTTCTCCAGGCACGAGTACTAAAAATTAAGAACCCTCTGGCACGACCTACCATCCCATTGCGAGCAGATGTACACCTCCTCTCCTAATGGTTGCCGGATCTTCGTCTTTATTTGTCTCACTATATTCCATCTTGTCACTATTCACTACTTTCAAATTTTATCTCACTGACATCAGACCCGGAAGGGGTGGTTTGTGAAGACAGGAAGTACAACCCTGCTGATACTGATTTCTTGAGGACAGGCATGCCCCCCCCCCACTGTCGGGATATGATAAATGATAATAATAGGTGACCGATTACCCTACCCCTTCGTTGACTTGCCAATCTTTATTTAAATTTATTATATACTATAGTCGAAAGAAGTTCTGGTGGTTTGGTGCACCTTTGCCCTCATACCACTTCTTGTCAGAGTGGTAGGATACACAGGAGGTTCTTACTTGCTGCGAGGGCCAAAAGCCCAATTGATAGCTCAGGTATTCGGTGCGAGGTGTGCTGGGTTGCTGAAGCTTCTCACCGCTTCCAAAGCATGTGTGAGGCGGCTACGCTGGCCTCATCCTTTTGGGGTTCAGGTGCAAAGATAAAGTGACCATATACGGCGGGTAGGTTTGTCAAGGGTTTCTTAACTCGCATCCTCAGGCAGATTAGATACAAATGATTACATTCTGGACGTTTCTGATCCTAGGGGATTTTTGCCTTTACCTCATCCTCCCTCCTAAGGCATCGAGATGTCATATATTTTTTTAAAAATTTCTGCCAAGCTCACAAGTGAAGAAAGAAGGTAGTGCGCTCACAAGAGAACCATTTCCTCAGATTTATCCTTAGGCGACTCTCTATCTTTAAAAGTGGCGCCCCGTTTTCTTTCCCAGGGGCATGCTAAGAAAACGTGGAAGCTGCTCTGCTTGGACTCCAGTTACATGGTGAACCCAATTAGAAAGACTAGGGGTCGCTGGGTCTACTGTGCTGCGCCTTCGCACTTCCTAGATCTACAATTCGTCACCTTGATGGGAGCCCATGTTCTTTCTTTCCCACCCCTTTGACCGATTTAGATCGGCATATCAGCTCCTAGGGCATCTTTTGGAGATGGACAGATGGAGGGCCTTCCTCAGATAGACATTGGACACGGACCTGGTAGTGTCCCCATCCCGGTCTCCAATGGCAGGGTCTTATCAGAATAGGAACGTTGACACGAAGGAAGACATCTCCGAGCCTAAGTCCTCTCCTTGAAAAGATATTCCTTGAGCATCACTGGCCCCCGATGTCTCAAGAGGAGAGGAGATTCCTCCCCCTTCTGATGGAACCTAAAGACAGTCAGATCCTTTCATCAGACATATTTTATATCTGGATTAGGCACTTTCCAGGATTCTCGGTAGAGAACCGAGGGTAGCCCGTTTCTAGGAGAGTACCTTCCTGGTAAAAGCTGTTGTCCTTGCCCAGTCAGCTGTTGACTACTTTTCTGACGCTTGATGGCTCCTCGCCTGTACAGGTAACTTCGAATTCTACTATCAATTTTGTGAAAGAATTAGTTTATTCAAGAGCACTCAATAACTACTTCTTAAAAGATATCATGGAAGATCTGGCCGACCAAGGAGCGGTCAAAGTAAACTTGTGATCAGAAAATAGGAAGGAGCCTAGGAACCAACCCATACACTCTTCATCACGTCCAATCGTGATAGACTCCCTGAGTTGGTGCTGGCTGGTTGATATCGCTAGCGCAACAAGGCATTTGTGACAATATTGGGAGGAGGGGGCACCTACTGTAACCGCTTCGACCATCAGGCCAGCCGAGAGAGGGAACAGCCGGTACATCGTACTGGGGCACTTGTTTCTGTATGTATACAGAACACAGATCAAATGTTATAGTGATAAACCTTTTTCCTAAATTTATTGTAGGGAGTAACTTCTAGTGGAAATAATATTCTCTAGTTTACCTCGGATCAAGAGTGCAATTAAACCTCGGCCTTAATCTCGCGATGTTGATAATAATATTTCGTCAATATGTAAAAGAAGAAGAGGCCGAAGAAGGATGGATTGACGCTGCGAAAATTGGCATTGCGGTAAATGTTCTTAAAATTAAATGAACTGTAATGTATATAAATAATGTATTAGATATATAATTGCTATATAATTTGAGAAGTGGAGCAAGAATACCCGATAATTTGGAAAGAAAATAAGGGTGAGTGTATATTGGTTGTTATTAAGTTGTTAATGGTCATGTTGTTAGTTGTAACAAGCTATTAATACCGTCTGATTTTCTGAGGAAAGGATTGCTGAAATGCTTTAAGTTTAGATAAACATAGGGGAGCAGTAAGTCAAATAACTGAAGATGATCAATGAACAGAAGTGGCATCTGCTGGTACGGTATTCAGAAAAGGGACAAATAATGCTGCGCTTCTTGCTGCAAGTATGTACAATGACAAGCTATATGGCAGATGTGAGTGTTGATATTGGTGTTCAGGAAAAATTAACCGCGGAGAGAGTTAAATGTGCCAGAAAGTACCATCTCAATTTCCCCCTTCATTTCCACGTGACAGTAATCCACAAGCTTTCTCTGATAGTATACTCTCCGTAGGAAATCAAAATGGTGGAATTTCAAAACGAGATTGGCTTGCATGGAGTCCATCACAACAGGACCTCAATCAGTGGCGGTTCGTGTATAGGCATTGCGGTACTGCAGCCCTCCCTATTTCTACTCGATATTATCGATAAAATTCTATATAATGAGTCCTTTTTTCTGTATTTTTTTCTTTATACTTGTACATAATATAATCCTTAAGCTTAATGTCAGTAGCCATCCCCTAGTTTCTAAAAAAATACAAAAATCCTTGTATAGAACTGTGCGTTTCACAGTTCCAGCGACGTGGTGTTTGGCTGCTGTGCGCTTGCTCACATGTCATGTCCGAAATAGGAAGTTGCACGCTAGGGAGAGAGAATATTGTGGCTCACGCAGCGCCGACCCTGGTGTGCTGATGGAAGGTAGTGTTTCTTTTTTATTCCGCGTGTGTTGGACTTAAAAAGTGTTTACATTCTTGAATGTGATAAAGTGTAGAATTTAATTCATATTTTTTATGTTCTTTAATTAATTAATTGATTGACTAAGTAGTTAATTAATTGAGCTGCTAAAATTTCTCTTGGAAAATAATCTAGATGATTTTCTTAGGGAAATTACGAAACTGATAAAAATCCTCTTGACAATTCCCATGACTACATCAGATAAAGAACGCTGCTTTTCAACACTGAAAAGAATAAAAGCTTTTCTAAGAAACACTATGAATTTTAAAAGACTAAATATACTTACAGTGCTTTCAATGGAGAAAAAATTCCTCAGTAGTCATCCAGAGATCAAGGAGAAAATAATTAATCTTTTCGCGCAAATTCAAACAAGTAGAATGGATTTCGTTTTTAAATGATTGCATAAAGTTTGAACTGTAACAGTTTAGTCTATTAGTAAAAAATGATGGATTTTGTTGTGTTTAGGATTTTATCAAGTTTATCTATAAATTTTCTTTTTATGTTTATTTCATTTTACACAATATTAAAACAATGCTAACAAATTCATGATGCAGCACCCCGACTAATTTTAGCTAAGAGCCACCACTGCTCTCTATTGTTTTCGTGCCGTCTCTTTCAAAAAGGGACCGAAACTACAAAATCGCGTTCGCGTCTAGAAACATCGTGCGGCTACGGTGCAAGCAGAAAATGAAGAAAACTAGCTAACAGAATTCCTCAACACGAAAGATGCAATGCTAATAGTATTATTTGACCTGGCCTGATTTTGGTGATTTTGAAAGACAATTGAAAATCTTTGGGAAATTTCCATTAAATCTGAAACAGCAAGATGGCACAATCTTTTGAGGCGGATCAAAGACATTGTTTTTTTTCTGGAGGAGAGACGCATAGCATTTAGTAGATCTTCCCAACGGATTAGAGATGAAAGAAATAGAAACTTTTGGGGCTTGGTAGAACTTTTGTCTCGGTGGGATCCTGTTCTGACAGAATATGTGCTAAAGGTGAAGGAATTGCAGGAGAAAGGAGGGAGACTACAAGTACACTACCTCTCAGTAGAGACTCAAAGCGAATTTATTTCTCTTTGCTCAGAAATTGTTGCACAATAAATTTTCTTTGAAAGAAGCTTCTCGAAATCCTTTTTAATTATGGTGGATGCAACACCAGAATCCTCTCATGTTGAGCAAACCGCCTTTATACTACGATATCTTGTGAAAGACGATTTGGCCTATGTTATTGAGGAGCGACTTTTGAAGTTTATTGATTGCAGTAACAAAACTGGAAACTATATTGAAAAAATGGTACTGGAAACGTTGAATGAGAACAACATCCTTTTCTCAGATTGCGGAGGGCAAAGCTACGACAATGGATCCAATATAGCTGGAAAATACCGAGGGGTACAGGCACGTCTTATGTTTGAAAATGCTTTGGCACTCTTTTTACCCAGTGCATTCCATAATTCAAATTTATGTGAAACAGACTCTGCTGAATGCTGCCCTGATGCCATTACCTTTTTAGGAAAAATTCATACAACAAACATTCTCTTCACCTCCAGTCAACGACGTTAGGAGATTCTTCTGAACAAGGCATGAAATCAGTCACAACAAATCCGATACAAAATCATCTTCGAGAATAGATTGTGTAAAACCATTTGCAGCAAACCTTACCCAGCATTTGGGCTGCACTTGAAAAACTGCTAGCATTGAATCTGACACTTAAAACTGAAATACATGGCGCTATTAAGTATGTCTTCTCGTTTACTTGTGTGATTATGTCAGAAATTTGGTTCAGGATTTCTGCACCAATTGACATCTGCAATAAGATTCTGCAAGCCAGACATGCTACAGTTGATGTTGAAGTCACAAATGTCAACGAGTTGATAGCAAGTTAGAAAGATCTTCGCGGGAACTAGAAGAAAAGACGGAATAAGGCAAAACATTTTTCATCAAGCATGGGGAATGAGGTGAATCTGAATGTGAAGAGACTTCTATATAATTTCATATTTTTATATTTTTATGTATGAAGTAATAATGTACCACATTACAAGTGTAAATACATTGAATGTAAACTTGCACGAAAAATACAATTTGATGATGTCATCAAAGATTTTTCTGCCATGAAAGATCGAAAAGCATTATTTAGTATATGATTATTTTTTAATATATTTTATTGTCCATTGTAGTGGATGGCCCAAAAGTCGCGCTACTATTAAAAAAGATTGCTCTAATGATATTTTCCGTTCTGCAATTTATATGATTTTTTAAAGTAAAGAAATTGATTATTAATATATAGTATGAACACCTGTGAAAAGAAATAAATATTGTCCACACTGTAAAATAAAGTATATATGTGCTATTTGTTTTTTTTAAATTTAGAGAGGGGTCCTAATTTATCCTCTTGGCGACCCTGTTGACCACACAAATCGTAACTGCAGACGTTCAATAATCGGGCCAACCAAAATCTGCACAAACTGCTCTAAAGTTTATATGATATGTCTGTATCATGTAAGGCCAGTTATGTGAATTGTGGCGAGAGACGCCCTGCTTCTTCACATCAATGTGACTCGTAACTTTTCGACAAAGATAGTCTGGCCGTTCAGTCTGCAGACCGAATCTCTTTCCGAGGGGCCAAGGAATCCGTTCTCTTGCTCTTTGTGCGAGCTGGGACTTCCTACTCGTCTCGTCTCGGGTAGAGAAAACACACTTTGGTCTTGGCCACTCTAGGCTTAAAAACATGATAGATACCGCGCCCATTTAGACTCTTTTAAGAGTTCTATTTATCTCGGGTACTATCGTGGGACAGTTGGTGGTTCCGCAGGCTTAACCCAGCCCCAGCTCAATGTATGGCCCCATCTCCTCCTTTGCGACCCCATCGCAAAAGGTGAGGCGGCCGCGCGACTTTACTGTGTCGTTAGACTCGCCGTAAGCAAATTTCCGGAAGGTGGAGAGCAAAAACGAGCCTTCGCTCCGTCGCCCCTATCCAAAGCTGCATGGAGCTTTGTCTGGAATGAATGTTTGTTGGTGTGTGTCCAAGAGGGAGAGTGAGAAAAGAAGAAAAAAGAGAGAGAGAGAAAAAAAAAGAGAAAAAAGAGAGAGAGAGAAAAAAAAGAGATAGAGAGAAAGGGAGAGATGACTGCTGAGAAAATGATTAATAATGGTCTCGAGGAAGTTCGTGGAAAAATGCTTTATAGGATTTCAATCTAACAGGTTGGCGTGAATAAACAGAATAGAAGGAAATGGTTAAATTCCAGTATCGCGCGAGGTGGCTGTGATTTGGAAGGAAGATGTTTGAACATAGGGAAACAGGCAAATCTTTATATGATCAGTCGGAAGATTCGTGTCTGGGAAAAGACCGTGTAGCAAAGTTTGCATGCATGGTCGTGTATAAATGAATTACGTAGTCATGCTACAAAATCACCCAGCTTCTGAATGAGAAAATTTATTTACACTTGTAATGTGGTACATCATTACATCATACCTAAAAAAAAATAGGAAATCATATAGAAGTAACAACAATTAAGAACATTTGATTCAAAATAATGACAAATTTAATCGAAATTATTCACTTGAGTAAAAAAAAATTCTAATAATGATAGTACATTGGTATGGTAAATGGAATCATTAAAGTATAATTAAAATAGAATAGTACACGTTTTGGTCAAAGTATCTCACCCGGAATAAATTAAAATAAATATTAAGTTTGAAAATTGAATGGTTCGAAGTATAAATTGAACATATGTACATAATAGAAATAATATACCTTTTGAAAGTTAAATGAATGAATAGTAATTAAAATAATTGCAAATTAAATCATCGGTTAAAATAAACAACTAGTATAAAAAATGACATTAGTTAAATTTGCTTTATTAGATACATTAACATTAATAATGATAAATATAATGATTAAAAATAGATATTTAAAAATATTGTGCAATTGAGCACATGAAAAATAATCATTATACTCTCATAACAAAACGAAATTACTAGATACACCTGAAAAGAGCGAAATAAATAATTAAATATAATAAAATTTATAGGGTATCATAAATGGTGTTGGTGCGTGGCCTTCGTGAATGAGAAATCCTCGTCACTCGGTCCGTGAGCGGTGCCTACGTCATCACCAAGCGGCGGCTTCCCGCTGGAAGGCTATTTGGCAACTTAACCACCGGACTATCGGCAACTTACCCAATTTCAGTTTGCTGTAGGTCACGAGAGGACAAGGGTCAAGTGAAGTGAACCTGAATATTTTAATAATTTTCATGGTGGTTTTTCAATACAAGCCTGGTGCAACATGCCAAACAAGTGTTGTGTTCCATTATGCCGAGGCAATTATGGAAATAGGAACAAAGTGTGTGTTTTCATTGTTATGATCGGTTTGATTATAAAAAGGTGATTTCAGTATTTTCTAAGTTTATGACCGTTTTCTAATGTTAAAAGATGTTATGTATGACGATAACAAACATAATAAGAAGTGTATATGAACAAAATGAAGGGCAAATAAGGTGGAAACTGCAGTGGACGGCAGCGCGGCTATGGCCTCCAGGTGTGACGTCACGGGCCGAGTGACGCAGCCTTCTCATTCACGAGGGCCACGGTTGGTGTGTTATCGAGAGAGAGAGAGAGAGAGAGAGAGAGAGAGAGAATGAGCAGAACTTTTTAATCAAAGAATGCATATTAGAGTAGTGATTATTGCTGTGGAAAGGACTTAATAATGGTCTCGAGGAAGTTGGGGGAAAAATGCTTTATTGTATTTCAGTCTAGAAGGTTGGCGTTAATAAACAGAGTAGAAGGAAATGTTTGGAAGGAAGATGTTTGAGCAAAAGGAAAAAGGCAAATTTTTATATGATCAGTCGGAAGATTCGTGTCTCGGAAAAGACGTGTAGTAAAGTTTGTGCGCATGATCGTATAAATGAATTATGTAGTCATGATATATATCAGGTTTTGACTGAGTCCTCCGCCATCTTCAATCACTGGTAGGTAGACTAATGAATACAGATATGCTTAACTTAGTGGCACATTAATTTACAAGTTGGAAGGTAATTAGGGGGGCGGTATTGGGGAGCAGCGGTATTTTTGAGTTTAGGAAGGAAAAATCTTCTCTTTATCAAGGGATTAGTGTTGAATTACACATCGGAAGTATGAAAATTTTGAATTTCCTTTATAAGAACTGATTCTTTTAAACGCCTGTGTATATAATTGTGAGAATTAAGAATTATTTTGCAATATCAATGTCAATTTAATGGTTTGGGTTAATTCAACACTAATCCTTTGATAAGCAGGAGATTTGTTCTTCCCAATCAAAACTGGTGCTTCTCCCCCATATTGCTCCCCATAATTTCATTTCGACTTATAAATTTGTGTGCCAATGAGTTAAGCATTTTTGTATTCATTAGTCTACCAGCGATTGAAAATGGTGGAGGTCTGCGCCAAAACCTGGTTTCGCAAATAAAATGAAGACCCGCTGAAAATTCTACCTAATTACAGTGATTTAAACTTCTACCTATGTTCTATTAGTCACGTGCACATAAATTAGTTTACTCCAGTTTAAATGACATGGCAGCACTTTAATTGCGACCCTGTAGTGATACCATTGATTCTATCAAAGTTGAAGACAGGACAAATATCAAATTTATGTCCAACCTTGGTTGGCGGAAAAGTGAAATTATTAACGGATTAATCAATGTTTATGGAGACGGTGATCCCAAAAGCCTACTCTCTCTCTCTCTCTCTCTCTCTCTCTCTCTCTCTCTATATATATATATATATATATATATATATATATATATATATATATATATATATATATATATATATATGAATAAATTGAGGATTGAAGACAACATTTGTAGTAAAGACAAAGCGAAGTCTAAACAATGATTATCAAGAGGCGGAAGAGAATCACTCAAAGCAAAGTCTAATCAATCAGGATGAAAGGTAATAACCGCTGTTTTTATGGATGCTGAAGGTATGATACTTGTTGACGTTCTCTAAGGTTGAAGAAAAAGTAATGATACCTACTGTATTACGAAAGTGTTTTGAGAAACCTCAAAAGAGATACGAGGGGTGGCCAATAAGTTTTGCGAATCGATAGGGTAAAACAGAGAAAGGGAGATAGCTCTTTGTGGGGGTGTTAGAATAAGTTATGACAAATCAGGACCTGCAGCCACACGCTCTTGCTTCGTTTATTTAAGAAGCAGTAGTTGATCGCGGATCGTTAGTCACAAATTTTTCAACAATGGAGAAGGTTGAGCACCGCGCAGTGATCAAATTTTTGACCAAGTAAGGCAAGAATGCAAAAGAGATCCATGAACGCATGGTTGCAGTTTACACCGACATAGCCCATTCCTATGCAACCATTGCTCGCTGGAATAGGGAGTTCCGCCATGGTCGTGAGTCCCTTAAAGATGACGTCCGTCCAGGACACTCTAAAGACGTGACCAGCGAGGACAATGTGGCCCGTGTGGAGAGGATGATCCTCGAAAATCGACGGGTGAAGGTCGAAGAAATCGAGCGAGAACTTGGAATATCACATGGAAGTGTTATCAACATCATCCACGACAATTTGGCCATGACCAAGGTCTCTTTCCGTTGGGTCCCTAAAAACCTCACGAAACCTTACGCCCCATGATCGACTTCAACGTCGTCAAAGTTCAGGGGAGCTGCTGCTCCTGTACAACGAAGACCCGGCGGGATTCGAGTCACGCATAGTGACAGGTGATGAAACGTGGGTCAATCACTGGGATCCCGAGACCATCTCAAAAGCATGGCCTGGATGCATAGGGTTTCTCTGACCCCCATAAAGTTCCGTACCCAATCCTCAGCCGGCAAGATCATAGACACTATCTTCTAGGAAGGACCATCACATGCTAATATTACCCTGAGGAACTGGCTGTGTTTAGGAAGTGCATCCGTCAGAAGCGGCGCGGCAAGTTGACACGCGGTGTCCTGCTCCTCCACGACAATGCCCATGTCCAGAAGGCCAGAGTTGCACAAACTGCCCTGCGCGAGTGCGGATTCGAGGAGCTCAACCACACCCCTTACAATCCAGATCTGGCCCCTAGCGACTACTTTTTATTCCGCCAGCTCAAGGCTGCACTGCGTGGACGCCGGTTTGGGGACGATGAAGATGTCGAGCTCGCCGTCCAGGAGTGGATTGAACAGCAGTCGGGAGATTTCTGGTTGTCGGGAATTCGAAGCCTCAGGGACAAGTGGTGCAAGTGCATTGAAGTCGAGGGTAGTAATATTGAAAAATAATAAAACACTTTTCCTCATATCTCGTTTCCTTATATCCGAATTGCAAAACTTATTGACCGCCCCTCTTAGCGGAGAAGCGAGCCGGAAAACTTAACAGGAAGGTTCTCTTTCATCAACATAACACTCGAGCTCATTCAGCTTCTTTGACAAAGTCAACTTTGCGCGACAATTTCATTGTTAGTTGATCTTTTCCTTCCCTTCCCCTCGTACAGTCGTAATGTGGTTTAATTCTCAGTCCTGAATTTTAATAGAGATGGTTTAAATGGATGATATCATCACTTGCAAAAGGGATTTGACATAAATGGAGCTTTTGTTAGAAAAAAAATTATACTTCCTTTTGCTTGAATTTTATTCCATTTTGCTAAGAATTTTATGAAGTGCCCCTCGTAATATATCCATCTATCTATTGAGATCAAAGCGGTTGCTTGTTGCCTCAGTGTGCTTGGTTCGAATCCTACCCCAGTACGGATTTTTCGAATTAAGAAATAACATTTTTCCTAATAAAGAATGATTCCGTCTTTCTCTTTCATGCAGTATGATGGATTTAATATATATATATATGGTAATGTTTAAACACATAAAAATAACAACCCCTTAAGAGCGATAACCTCGCAAATTCCCATGCCAACATACAAAATTTCAAAAGAAATCAACAAAATTATGTGACTACATCCCAAATGAATATTCTATTAAATCAAGAGATGAATTTATTGATATCATTCACACTACAAAACCAAATGGACGTAGAAAGCCTCTTCACAAACGTACCCACCGAAGAAACAATAAACATAATAAGTGACGAAGTATATAAAAACTCGAACAAACCTGCTCCTAAATTAGACCCCAACATATTGAAGAATCTTTTGAAGGCGCGCACAATGGAAGCACCATCTCGCGCACCTAACGGAAAACTCTACAAACAAATTAACGGAGTTGCAATGGGCTCACCACTCGGACCCACTTTTGCAAACTTCTACATGGGTCGCCTAGAAAAAGAAATATTGACGGAGAATCATCTCAAACATTCAACCTACTGCCGTTTCGTTGACGATATATATCTTGTAATTAAAGATGAAAATGAACTGAAAAGACTTAAAACAAGAATGGAAGAGCACTCTGTACTAAAATTTACGTATGAACTCAATTCTAACTGAAAATTACCGTTGCTTGATGTTGAATGACAGCAAGTGAATAAAAATACACAACCCAGGTATATACTTAACCAACGAATTCTGGCAATTGTCTCAATGGAGATAGCGAATGTCCAGAAAGATATAAAAAAAAGTGTCATAAGAACATACATTAAACGCGCATACAAATGCTGTTCGTCATGGGCATTGATCCATAACGAAATTCAAAGAATAAAGCAAGTCCTCATCAATAATGGTTTATCCAACACTCTGGTGGACAAAGAAACAAACACATTTCCGAAAAACTTACATGAAAATGACAATAGTAAAAATGAAGAAAATAAGAAACACCCAATGAATATCTTCTATATGAACCAAATGAGTGAATCGTATACAATCGACGAAAGAACAATCAAGAATATTATACACCAAAATACAAAATGCACGAATCCAGAAGAAACGCTACAAGTCACAATATATTATAAAACCCCCCAAAAAAGTAATCACCTCATTATCAACGACACAAGTACGACAGAAGAATTGAAAACTTCCAATGTAATTTATGAATTCACCTGTCCGCATGAAGATTGCAAGCTTCATAATTCAAATTAGTACATTGGAATGACAACCACATCCCTATCTCGTAGACTCACCATGCATCTGCAGAACGGCGCCATTAAGAACCACTACATGCAACATGGAATTCAACTAACACGAGAAATTTTAGTACAAAACACCATTATCAAAAGGACAAGTGACCGCACACGCCTTCATAACCTGGAAGCGATCCTAATCCAAGAAGAAAAACCAAGATTAATGCCCAATTGACCGCCACCCAGCAAACTTTAAAACTCTTTACGGATTAACGGTCAATAATGACCAAAATCCCATTCCCAAATGTATCTTTTCTAACTAGTTCCTGTCAACCACATTCCCCCTTCTTTTCATTATCTAAATTATTTTTAGTATATAAATGCTTTTAAATGTTTAACCAGTGTAAAATTAATTCGCTCCGAAGATGGTCAAACGTGACCGAAAGCTCAGCTAGCTAAAATAAACCATGAATATCGGAACACTTATCTATAACCTTTTGCAAGACGAAAAGAGAATAATAAGGAAATTAGAAAAGCAAAGAAAGAAGCTAATCATGGTTCAACTAGACCTGGTCTTTAATAAAACATACATAAAAGAAAAACTCCTACCTAAATATACAAATATATATATATATATATATATATATATATATATATATATATATATATATATATATATATATATATATATATATATATATATATATATATGAAAAGAAACTCACAACTTGCATGTGAGTCAAAATTATGATAAATAACACCCGCAAGGAAAATGGAAAAACGATTCCGAGCGCTTTCGTCTTTATTCTAAAAGACCTCTTCATGGAATAGCGTAGGTCAGGACAGACAATGTCTTAAATAGTAAAGAGTGGTGAGTTAAAATGGCTACCTGTATCAAAACCCTAACTAAGGGGTACAAATTATTTAAACACTTTAATTTGGGATTTAATATAATTAGATATGATAGGATCTAGGCTAAACAATCCAGGGCTAATATTAAAATTTGAGAAAGTATTAATAGAGATACACTCCAAAATATCTCGTGAAATGTAGTTTGTACATTTAATAATATGTTTAGCACTATTCCAATTAATAGTATCATCCTGAATATAGATATGTAAAAATTAATGCTGTTTGTTGACAGAGATTACGAACATTAGTTTGGTGCTGTTTAACTCTAACATTCAATTCTTTACCTGTTTGTCCATAATAGCATTTTTCACAATTATTGCAACCAATAGAATATACAATGCCTGCTTTAGGGAGGGAATTTTTTACGAGAAGGCGATGGATGGTGTTTTCATATTTAAAAATAACATTTATGTCCAAAGGTTTTAGTAAATGAGGTATTTTAATGAAACTTTGGTTAAAGGTATAACTAATACATTTTTGTGACATGAAATTTAAGGATGTTGCGATTAGGTTGATAAAATGAACGCTCAGCAGAATTATAACAATTTTTAAGTACGTAGAAAGGGTAACACAAATTTAAACCTATATTATATATCCTATCAACCTCTTTTTCCAAATATTCGGGTGAAACAATTCTCAGGGCACGGAGAAACATACTCCACGATACAAGACCGTCCGGACTAATATCATCCCTTAACGTAGAAAGCCTGTTTACGAACATGCCGATCGCTCAGATCATCGATATCATTATAAAAAACGTGTACCACCATCCTACAATGTCTCCTCCAAATCTTGACCAAAACATCTTAAGGAGCATGTTACGTTCATGCACATCAGAGGCGCCGTTCAGGACACCGGGTGGTAAATCTATACACGCAAGTGGATGGTATGGCTATGGGGTCACCCTTAGAGCCGATCTTCGGCAACTATTACATGGGTCAACTTGAGTAAAGATTATTGGACATCATGGAAAGTAAGCTATACACAAATTACCGATACGTAGATGACATCTACATCAACTTCCAAAACGAAGAACATCTGGTTAGCATCAAGCAGCATTTTGAGGAGAACTCCGTGCTAAAATTCACTTATGAATTGAGCACGGACAATAAACTCCCTTTCTTGGACATTGAGGTTCAAAATATCAATGGCAGCTACATCACTAAAGTACATAGGAAAATTACGGACATGGGAAGATGCCTCAATGCGGAGATTGAATGCCCTGAAAGGTACAAAATAAGCGTAATCGGTTCATACATCCGCTGAGCTTATAAATGCTGCTCTACGTGGGAACTTTTCCACCGAGAGATTGCACGAGTAAAACAAATACTCATGAATAAGGGTTTCTCAAACAGCATGATTGACAAACAACTCCAATCATTTTTAAATAACCATTACAAACATGCGGATAAAACTGAAAGTAATCATGAAGAAGTCAACAACATCAGTGTATTACAGAAACCAGATGTCCACGGCCTATAAAATAGATGAAAAAACATCAAGGAGGTTATTAACGGTAACATCAAGGTTAAAAATCAAACGGTTAAAATCTAACTAATCATCTATTATAAAACAACAAAAGCCAGCAATCTTCTGATGAAAAATAACATCTGCCTAAACTCCTCGAATCTCAAGTTAACCAACATAGGGTACGAGTTCATCTGCCCCGATAAAGACTGTAAGCTTTATAAAAACTCAAAATATATTGGCATGACAACCACTAAACTTTCGAGGCGTTTAACTATACATCTACAAAGCGGAGGGCCAAAGAATCATATGGAGAGTGTCCATAATATTAACCTAACGAGAGGTATGCTCGTTGATAACACCATTATTAAAAGAAAAGAGGTTAATAAAGCGAGGCTTAACATCTTAGGAGCCATATTAATAAATGAAGATAAGCCGGCCATCAACAGTCAAGCGACAAGCTGGAATCGCACTCACAGTATTGGCCCATTTCCTCTCATGTTACGTTCAACCAAAGCGGAATAAATACGCCTTAAAAAATCGTAATTAATTTCTTTAACATGACCAGAAGAAGGGAGCAAAATTCGGCAGAGAGTACTGCACCGCAGACAACGTCTGGAGCCCATTAATATCGCTACCCCAAAACTGGCCAAAAAGGTTTGGTCAACAATGGCCAATGATATCATCCCAGAACTAAGAAGAACTGGCGGCAGGATTAACATCCCTGTCAGATTGCGCGGGAAGGTCGCACGAAATCGACGCTTCCCAAGCACAAAATACTGCTCCAAGGAGAACATAGAACACATATACACATCAACACAAAACCACAGCATATAAAACTATGAGACAGACACCAATCCTACAAGAAAACAAGTAAAACAACGAAAGCAAAACACAAACGCGAAGTGCAAATCTAACATCGAGCACTAACAAAGGCTCGAAATCGCGACTACATTCAGAATTCAACACAATAAAGACAAACAATAAGAAGAACACTAAAGAGATACGATTACAAAGACATACAACATAACAACAACAAACCAGAAGGAAACACAAGTTACACCAAAAAACAAAAAACGCCTGCGATGCCCCTAAAACAAAAGCAACCCTACCCCCATTTTCACCATCTCTTTATCTACTACTATCCAATTTTTTCAAAGAATGATTATACCATCAATTAATTTCTTCCACTCTGTCAGATCCTCACTCCACTCATTACATCAGTAAAGGAGGCAAGAACATATAAAAATGCTCCGAAGATGATCGAATAAGATCGAAAGCTTAGCAATTTAGTTTGTTTTTTAAAAGGAAATTAATTAAGGCAAAATACACAATGGTCTTCAACAAAATTTGCATATATATATATATATATATATATATATTAATGAGCAAAATAAGAGATCGTTTTTTTCAAATATTTTTAAAAAATATGATGAGCAGGTAAATAAAAATAATTTGCATAGTAGATAAACGCATGCATTTAATTTTATTTATGAAGATTTCATATAATACAATAAAATATTGCCACGTGCAAAATAAGAGAACGATTTTTTCAGGAATATTCTAGAAGTTTCTTGAAATCATCTGGCGACATTTTGCTCGATAGGTAAGAACTGTACAACCGCCATTGTTGTCGAACTTACTCAGCAGAGATGCGACCACACGTCAAAGTGACACCTGAACTTCGTCAGAGAATTGTTCGCTTGAAGACTTGAAGAAAGATCACTTTGAAGGTGGAGTACGTCTTTCAGCAGGACGGTGCCCTGGCACAGACGGCCAATACCGTGCAAGGGTGGTTGGGATCGAACATAAAATTCTGATTGAAGGATCTTTGGCTGTCACACTCACCCAACCTCTATTTCATTGATTATAACGCGTGGGCGCATGTCGAGGTAAGGCCTGCGAAGTCTGCCACAGCATCTTTGACGAGCTGAATTCCTCCGTCAACCGTGTGTGGGACTGCATAAGTAAGGACTTTGTTCGCAACGTGTTCGCGACCTTTAAGACTTCGCCCTCAAAAGCGGCCAGATTGGTTAATATCAGAATTTAAACACATAGATATAAGTTAAAACAATACAAATGTTTCTAACTTCAACAAAACTACCAATGTGTCCTTTATTTAGAGCTTCAGTTACGAGTGAAACATGACTTTTGTAATATCCAGTATATATTGATGGTACAAAAATCTATGGAGTTAATAGTTGGAGCTTACTTTTAGCCGAAAATGGGGTGGGGGGAGCTTTGATAAATTCAAAATGAAAATATGACAACGGTAGTTTTGGTTTGGAAGAAAAATTCTTGTTTCCAGATGAACAGCTTTAGTCCAAGTACGTCCAAACTCTTCCTCGTTAGTAGTGTTAGAAAATATAGGAAAATGTGGAGAGTTAGAATACAGAACAGCGGAATATTATGGATCGCTTATTGTTAAAGGTCTATTTGTTTGTTTGTTAGTTTAGTTCTCTTAACATTGTTTAAAACTTGTTTGTTAATCCGTTTGTTTAGACGTTAATCGTGGGGCACTTATTAACTCCCAGGGAGTTAAATTAGCAGTTAAGAAACAAGACAATTAATTGCTTACTGTATGGAAGTTTTACATTGGATTGCTACTGTCCCTTAACTCTGAAGCCTGGAGATAAGAGCTGTTTTTTGGGAGCGTGGTCGTGTTCTATCTTCCTGACTTGTCTAACCTTATAGCTAGTCTCCCTCTGTTTCTGTCTTCTGTCCTAGTTACCCACTCTTGAAGCTAGAGACTATAGACCATATGTCTCATGTGACTGTTTGAGAGCCATAAACCGTATTTTTGATGAACGTTCGTTTACCCAAGCATCGATGTTGTTGCGCTAATCTAAAGGACCAGATCGCAGCAGAGATGTGTATATGTGTGTTTGCGAATGTGTTTACCTGTGGGTGAGGATGCGAGGTTTATCGTATTATTAACAATATATATATATATATATATATATATATATATATATATATATATATATATATTCGCCGACAAAAGACAGCAAGCAGGCACGAGTATTACATATTATTCAAGAGAGGAGGATCATAGGCTTAGGACAAAATCGACTTGACGAAGATTAAACACAAAGGCAAAGAACAAATAAGAAATCTCTAGGGATGATTTTAAAATAGCCCCTAAATTAAGGGCTCAAGTTAAGGGAGGTGATAATGTGTGGAATGGTCATAGTCTAATGTGCCAAAAAGATGAGACTTTTGAGGGTAGAAGGAACGGGAAGGAAACGTAAGGCTCTTAAATTTTCCTCCATTCCACTAAGAAGGAAGGTCCATTTGTTAGGTTACTTTGATGTAATCTAATGAATGTAATCTTATGAATGGTGGCGTAAGCCTTCTCGCGGGCAGATAGCTTTCTGCTCGCATACGCAACGGGGTATCCACTTCCATCGTTTTCATACTGCATGAGGGCACAACCTATACCATCACGAGAGCATACGAATCTCAAACTTTTTGTTTAGATTCGAGCGTCTCAAAATAGGCGCAGAGATCAACTTCTCCTTCAGCTGGTTAAAGCTAGTCACCGCGGGGGGACTCCAAATGACAGGATCAGGTCCTGTTTTCTTTAACATATCATTAAGGGGTGACGCTATAGGGGCTAAATATGGAACGAAGTGCCTGTAAAGTGAAGCAGAACCCAGAAATGATCGCAGCTGCTTCTTCGTCCGGGAAATTGGCATTTCAACTATGGCTTTAACTTTGTCTTCTTGGGGGACAATTTGGTTCTTATCGATCTTAAAACCAAGATATTTAATCGTATTATATGCGAAAATGACACTTCGACGGGCCTATCGTAAGGGTATGTGCGCGCAAACGGATTAACAAAGCGCGAAGGGGCTGTATGTGCTGGTTCGAAATAGGTGTGGCAACGTACACGTTGTCAAAATAAAAGGTTACACTGACGAGGCCGTCTTTAATTCGACGCATCATTCGATTATAGTTTCCACAGTTAATTAACAAACCAAAGGCAAGACGGGAAAACTTCATTAAGCCTTTCTTTGTAGCAAAGGCTGTAAAACGCTTAGAAGATTCGGAGAGCGGAATCTGATGGTAGGCCTTACTAAGATCAATTTCGGAGATGAATTTTGCATCTTCGAAAAAATGTAGGTTTTGATCAATCAAAAGTATGGGATCAGCGTTGAACTGGGTGACAGTTTGATTTGCGAACATCGACGCACATCCTAAATGATTGATTGGCCTTTCTGACTATCACAATTGGGGCACAAAAGTGAGATGAGGACGGTTTGATGATCCCCAACCTGAGCAAATTTTCTACTTTGGCGTTAAACGTGGGGCGTAAATGAAAGGGAATAGGGTAGGGTTTAGTTCTTACTGGTTTTTGCGTTTTTAAAACAATCTCATGAGTGAATTGGGTTGAACAACCAGGAGTTTCGGAGATTACTTCCGAGAATTCACTTAGTAGTCTCGCCATTGAGCCTTCTCGATGGATCGGAGACGGGGGTTAAATTCGAGCTCGAGGGCTGTGTCCGTGCTTTGGATCTGATGTCAAAATATGTTCTGTAATTTTCCAAATTCACCTCAGAATTCTTGAAGGGGAGGTCTGCACAGTTTTCTAGGCGAGTACGCAAATCCAACACATAAGCGGAGGAGGACTTAATCTCCTCATCAAGTTTGGGGTTTGACCATAATTATTTTAGGATATTCCTCGGCCCTGGGACGTTTCATCCGTGCAATAGCTCGAACACGGCAAATCTCAGCGTTCGGTGTGGGAATTCTCGACACGCAAATAAAGCCACTGGGAGGTAGGGGTTTGGCGTGGCACAATTTCTTGAGAACTGATTTGAGAGTCTCGTTTAATTTCTCGCACATCACACTTGGGGCGGGGAGCTAGGGGGTTGAGAAAGGGGTTTGACCAGCAGGAGCGTTGCTACATACTCCATCAATTCTGAAGTGAATTGACGGCCTCTGTCCGATAGGATCCCCTTCGGGATTGCTACTCGGGAAAAAAATTTGAAATCAACACCTCTGCACATGAAATACTATCAATGTTCTTCAAGGCGACCGCATCCAGGTAACGAGGGGCACAATCTACGAGGGCCAAAATATAGGAATGTCCCTCACTAGACGGGGGACGGAGAGGGCCTATCAAATAGATCGCGACCCTGAAGAAAAATTCAGACATGATTGGGGTCTTCTGAAGGGGAGTGGGGGTAACACGACCTTTGGCGGTGACCTTCTGACAGATGTCACAGGACTTTGCAAAATTCGGATATTTCTTTGGCAGTGCCTGGCCAAAATAAATTTTTGGAGACGCTCTGGGCCGTCTTATTATGGCTGAAATGCCGAGCCATTAAGCTGTCGTGAGCCATCTGCAGAACTTGACGTACATACATCCTGGGTACACACAGGATAGTGACTGGGCGTTATCTGGTCTTACAAAAGATCGATGTAGCAACGAATCTTTTTCTATGTAGTCAATTCTTCTATTTCCTCGAACGGTTTCGGGCTCCTTTTTTTCTGGCCTTCTCCCACAGGGGTGCAAAGAATGACACTTCTTTTGAGCTTCATGAAACCCATCATTGCTGGATAACTAAACGTCCGGGGTTAAAGAGGACGTTAAAATTACCGGGGTAACAGCTTAGGCCCTGGTGATTATTGGTTGCGCGATGGGTTTAGGGAGAGCTGCGCGCTCTGTTTGATATGAACAGAGCAAAACTTTATCATGGCGGCGATTATATCGGCACATCCTGTAAAATACTGTCACTGTATGCAGCACTTTACCACAGAGAACTTAGTGGCAAGACCTAAATGTCGTGAAAGATCGCAAATCTTTTATGCTTGGGACTTACTGGAGGCAACAGCTTGTCCGAGGTTACTATCCATGTGCAACCCGTGTTTCTTAGAAGGGTTGACACTCGGCACCAATTTATCGTGCTGTTCTCAAACGTGAGACCACCGGAGGAGCTCTTATTGATCAGGAAATTTACCTGTTTTTCCGAGTGAGAGGGAGCAGGTGGCGACTGCGATGGTGAGGCAGAAGAGTTAGGGGAAAGAGAAGCGGTTATCTGGTGAACCTGTTGATTAGTAGTGGTCCTTAGCTGCGAGTTCTTGGGGGTAGTTATAACTAAGGTAACCAGGGATGCCACAGGTAAAGCCTACAATGGGTTTACGCGGGTAGTGAGATGGGGCAGAAGGGAATGTTGTAGGCTTTACGTTTATTTGTTCACACTGAGGCTGAGGCTTGAGTTTATGGGGCGCCTGAATCCTCACGAAGCTACCATTATTCTTAGCATGGAACTTATTAGACCCAAACTTATGTTTGAGGGACGGGAGTGACTCTTCTTGATCTCCTTGGGATACAGGTCGTGGCTGGAAGCGTGAAGTTCGGCTTCCTCTACACACTCTTTAAACGAAGAAGCTCTTCTATCAGTTATGAAGGCCTTTAATTCTCGGAAAAATGTAACCATTAGTTGATCTGTTAAAATAAAATCGACTAATGACTCATAGTCGTTAGTCTCTTGTGAGGAGTCCAGCCAAAACTGTAAATAGCAGCGAAGAGTGAACCCAAATTGCTTAAACATTTGTCCCGGCTGTATCCTAGCAGAGCAGAATCTAACCTAATAGAACTCTGGATTCATATTAATAGCAGAGAGGGGCTCTACTTTTAGGGTTGAGTAATCCATTGTTGCTTCCGAGAGAAAAGAAATGAAGATTTTACGCAGACGAGTGTTTAAGAGTGGGAGTAGACGGGCAACTCCATCTGATTCTAAATCCCAATTGTTGACTTCGAAAAAATTTTCAAACTGAATCAGATAAGAAAGAAAATCTCCTCAGTCCTTATACGTAGGAGGTTTTAACGAGGGTGGTTGTGGCTGATGGTTCCGTAATCCCACAGAAGTCATTTCGACATGATCACGGCTTAATTCTCTCTCGTGCTGTCGTATTTGCTCTCTCTCTTATGATTGTCTCTGTCTTTCTTCTGTTTCTCTCTGTCTTTCGTCTGCTTCTCTAGGAGCTTGTTCTTTCCTTTCTTCTGCTCCTATCTGTCTTTAGTTTGCTTCTCTCTGTGCTTGTTCTTTCTTTTCTGTTCGTTCGTTTCTTTCTTTCTCTAGAACGTAAGCGATTAAATCCTTTCCTGATAGTCCTAGGATCTGTCCGTGCTTATGAAAAAAATCGAACGAAGACATCATGAATAGGCTGCGTTTGTCTTTCGGCACACGAGAAAGCTTACCAGAACAAGTGAGGCTCTTCCTAACAAATCTAACGCACTTGTAATTAAAAATTAACCCCCAAAAAACTTACTAGAGACTCCAATTAATTATGAACACTAGAAAAAGAAAATAACTAGCGAGAGAACCTGACTAAGGACTGATTCTTCTGGTAATTTTACAACAGCAAAACCAAAATTTGGCGGCTATTCTTGCCCTTTAATTAGTGGTATCTTGATCCACATAAATACGCTCAACTAAAAAAAAAAAAGAATTGCCTATTAAGAAAAAAATTGTCCTATTATTTTTGTTTGAATATTCTTGACACTTGCAACTGTATAAAGTGGAAATAATGATCTTTAAAGAAATAGCAAAATATCAGGTAGGGTGGAATATTTTACAAACCCAAAGACCTGACGCTAGTTATATATATATATATATATTTCATGTTATGACCAGGTGTACGCTGTTATACGCACACTGGCCTACTGACCGACCGAAATTAAGGCTCCACCTGGGGATGGCTATAAGAGTGCTTTAAATACACAGTTGCTAGGCCAAGGAATATTCAAACACGGCTACAAAATATACTTTAATAGGACTAAAGATTACATACACATATAGGGAAAGTTAAATGGCAATGCAATTAGACATTGACGGTTCACAGCTAAAATGATTGACATTATCATTTAAGTTTGAACCGAGGGATAATTCATTAAGAAATAATCTTACAATTATGCAAGTTCTAGAGCTTAAGGAATCCTTGAGGTTCGACGCGGTAAAGGTGAGAGGGGCGTGACGAAGCGGGAGTTAAATCCCTTTTACCTTGATGTGCGGCGAGTAGGGCTAATGAGGTAAGTTCGACCTTGAACTTGTGGGCGTCTCACGAGACATTCAATTCAACTTTAAAAAATTGAAGATGGGGTCTTTAAGATCCTTCGGGGCTGGCTTTTCCGATCCTTAAAATTCGAAGACTTGGCGAGAAGGGTTAAAGCCCGCCTAAAACTATCTCCACGAGCAACACTGAGTGACGACTAGCTCTTACTTGACTCTTCGTCAATCAATCAATTCTTCTCTGGACGAGAATGTAGTCGATTCCCTCTCGATTAACGAAGACGTTAACGGCTAACGCACCGGACAACGGCCTCAGACACAATCTGCCTGTGAAGTCCGAAGTGTCGAATATATACTCCGAAATTATCTAGACGGAGAGAGAGATTCATCGCCAACAGCCTTCCTTAATTGCCTTGGGTCGCGATAAGGGCCCATAGCGGTAAGTCACGATGCCTCCTTAATGGTCTTTCCATTGTTCTAATTTTCGTAGTATATAGGGCAGACGAATTTAGAGCGGTTAACGGCTCTCCTTATTCTTCCACGTGCAATGTTAACTTTTTCTAGCGAATTTTATGTTAATTTGGTATTTTATGTTTTAATATGTTTGTTATAGTGCTTTCAGTGACTTGCGAAAGTATTCGATATCAGTAGTTTTATATGAGAAAAAGTTCTTTGCTAACGTTGCATTAAATTTTTAATAAGATTTAATCCATTTTTAGTGACCCCTTAGTTATCTAACTAAAAAAAGTAACTAAAACTTTATATTATTGAAACCTTTTAGTATTTTAAATACTTCGAGTCCACTCCGCAAAAGCGATTTTCCAACATAGCAAATTTCGATCCCTCATTCTGACGTCACAAGATTTATTAAGAATTAATTTCGTTATTTACATTGAATGAATTCTAAGGATAAAATATCTTTCTGCAGACCAAAGAGACCAAAATAAAACTGTTCTCTATGTGAGGATGGACAATGGCTTTATTTATAAACTTTCGGTTTAATTACAAAACTTTTAACGTGTCCATGTAACCCATGACCCAATTTGCTTTGGGGCTGCTACAACAGTGTCAAAACTTTCCGTTCGCTCCAAGAGAGAGAGGTCAAACTTGAATCACAGATATAAAGGGTTTAATTCTAAGTCATTCTTTACTTACATCTATGAGACTTTCCTGGGAGGGTTCACATACCCTTGTGTTTCTGCAAGTACGAGTGCATGTGCTTGACAAACCTGAATTAACAGGTAGCTGCAATTAAAAAAAATGCAGGCAAAATACATTAAAAGAGAAAATCCCTTACGGTACGCTCAATCTTAACTCATAGATTTAATTGATTTAATTCCAAGTCACGATTTTGAGAAATTTCTTCCCCACTTTCTGATTAGCGGAGTTTTCATTTGAGATTTTCTCATTGCCGTGTGTATGGCACATGCACTCACCGCTAAAAGTTTTGAAAGTAATATATATTTGTATGATTTTTATTCGTTTTTAAAATTTACGTGATAGGAATAATTATTCTAATAATTAAATTATTGTAAGTTTATTAAAAGATCATAAATTAAAAAATAATAAGAAAAAAAAATGCATTCCTCGGCTGAATCCAAAATCGCGCTCTGGTCATGTTTCTAAAGGAGGTGAGTTTCAGTCCCTGGAGCTTTGCTATTCAATCAAAAGGGTAAAAAGATGAAAAATATGGGTTAAATAAATGATGTTGTGGAATTTTAATCTATTTCGGGATATTTGCTCGTAAAAATAAGTGTTTGAACCTTTTTCAATTTCGGGAATGGTTTTGTCCAAAGAAAAAAGTGCAACTATTGTTGCTTTGCACCAAAATGGCCTGAAATGTAAGAAGATAGTTGCTAAGTCATTGCATTACGGGGTACCATGTGAAGAAGACTTCTGGACGCCCAAGTATTTCAAATGAACACCAAGATCACCTCCTGGTAATGTCCCAGGTCAAGGATTGGTTGCCTCCAGTGCCAAGCTTGCTCACTATTGGAGAGAGTCATGTGTGAACGCTTTACTGCGTACAGTGAGGCGAAGAGTTTTCGACAAAGGTCTCAAGTGGAGAAGCACTGCAAAGAAGCCTCATGTTACCTAGAAGAACTTTAAGCATTGGCTTCACTTTTGTAGGAAATTTAAAGAATCGACTGTTGAAGACTGAAGCAAAGAGTTATTCTCTGATAAAGTTCCCTCCTGCTTTTTTTTAGCTTCTGGAAATGGAGGAGAAAAGGGAAGCGCTTTCACGAGTCCTGTGTCGTAACCATGGTGAAGCTTCCGGTCACTTTCCATGTTTGTGGTTGCTTCTCATTTAAGAGAACTGGAACACTAACAATTTTGCCCAACATTAATGCCATGAACTCAAAATGGTACCAAAACTTGCTTCATCACCACCTTTTCCCAATAGTTCGGGATAGATTTAGTCAGGGTAACTGTATTTTCCTGCATGGTAGCGTGCCTTGTCATTAATCAAAAGCGATAACAAATTTATTGGCTAAAAATAACTTCTGGGACATAGGCCTGGGAATTCGTCAGATTTGAACCCAATAAAGAATTTATTGCCGATAATCAAACTGGTGTGTGAGCAGTTGCCGTTGCAGTTGCTTTTTGAACAAAAATGGACAAGGCACATCATTATAAATATTGACTGTATTTAATAATAAAATAAGTTTGGGCTCTAAAACAAATAATATTTCTTCTTCAAATTATGATAAAAAAATACTAAAAACAAAACTCGAAATTTTATTAGTCGTATTAATTTTCTTATCCGGAAAATATAGTAGTAGTCTCAAAACATTTGGCCATGACTGTACATACGTTCTGTACCTTAGAAAATATGACCACACGTGCACATACATTCGGATATTTAAAGACAAACTTCTACATGCTATCACACAGAGGAAGCACACAAACACAAAAAAACAGCATATATAATAGAGAATATAGAGCAAAATGAAAGTGAAAAGAAAACAAATATAGTCATTTAGTGAAGTCGGTTAGTGCTAATCTCAATAACCACAAATGTAAGCTTTTTAACTACCAGAATGAAGTTTGGTAACCATAAGGCCTTTGACTCAAACCGGCGAAATTTCCCATTCAAGGGCGTTGAAAAAACATGCCAAATTTCGATTATGGCAACCCTCGTTTCATCCCTCTTTTTGTGCGGGGGCGACGAGTTCTGTAGTGCCATCCAGGTTTCAACGGCCATTGCAGTTTGCTCTCCAGGAAAATCTTCGGCTATATTTCTTTGACATATTTTCACTTCCTTCATCTCGGCCACTTTTAAACTTTCTGGGGTGCCATTGATGGTTTTTGCTCTATGGGGGGGGAGGAGTGGAAAAATTGGCTTTCTTTGCGTTTTCTGAGAAAGGAATTCGCAATTCGAGCCCCTCACATGGAGAGCTTCCGGACACTAGCAGGGGTACGGCGAGCCCTAGTACGTTTGAGCATCTTTGCTTTCTTATAGGAGCATATTCATGGACTAGTAGGTCAATTGAAATGTATATAGCGAAGGTATATGGTTAGGTGTGAGGAAGTATTATGTTTTTGACAGCAAACAGCGTTCAGGTGGAACCTTCGTCGCCCCGGGGCAGAGGAAGCTGTTCCGTATCAGAGGTATGTAGATATAGATATTAGATACCCATCGGGTGGGATTCATTGTGTGTGTGTATGTGTGTGTTGTGCTACGAAGATGGAAGAAAGAAAGAAAGAAGTGTTGTGATTGGCTATGTGTGTGATGGGAAGTGTAAGATCTACCCACCCGAAAACAGAGTGAGCACAGCGCGTCGACCAATTGGTAGCCAGATCTCTCAACGTGCGCTGACGATTGTGTTCGCTCTTGCCGGGATCGAACCCGGTAACGCGAAGTTGGCAGACCAACGCAGTACCTACTCGACTAGCAAGAGCTCTTCGCCAAGCAAGTGACTGTAAGGAATAGACCAATCTACAGCCCCCCCCCCAAAAAAAAGAAACTGTATTAATTGGCTACTTTAACCGTCACTTTTGCCGTCGCAGTCCAAGGGATCGTTTTCACCCACCGAAAAAGTGAAGGCTAAAGTACCGAATTGATAGAGTTCTTTTGGGGGCTTTAGATTGGTCTATTGGATACAGTCACTCGCTTGGCGTGGATGAAGATCGTTGCCCATGGATACCAGATACAGAGGGGAGGTGGGTGCTCGTTGCTATAGTAACCGCTTAATCCTAGCCGTTTGAAATGAGCCCAGATTAGTGGTTTTCAGCATTGAATTATTTCATTATTTTGTTTCTGTCTCTTCTCTTCTTTACTTTTCTACCTAGCGATCAACTCCGTTGGATTACACTAATTTTCATTACACCCTCAGCAATCACTCTCTTTCCATTCCATTTCGCCAGTTAATGATGAGTAGAAAGGAAAATGACGATAATAAACGGCAGAATGAGTCTTCAGTAAGAAGTGAAACTTGCTATAGTTTTCATATTATTTACGACAGGAATGCAACACAATAATTAACGCGGTCATAAGCCCCGTGTGAGTTTGGGAAAAGGGAAATAATGAAAGATAGAACTAGAGTAGTAAAAAAAAAAGTCAACAGACCTAAGTCACGTGCTCTCAATTATTTAAATAATTAGAAGAGATTTAATTAACAAACGTAAAATCAATTAAGAAACATATCATCCCACCTTACGACCTTCAAAACTGAAAAAAAACTCATTGAAAAGTAAAACGGTTACAATCCGACCGACTGACATAGTAACTCATACAGTCTCGTCGCGACTAACAATGGGTAGCAAATATCGCTTCAATAGACCGCCTATATAAGAAGTTCCGGTTGAAAAAATGCATTGAAAAGGCGGGATGGAGATGAATGCTCTGTAGATGGCAAACGCGCGTGCACACACACACACACATGGGAATAAATTTGGCCCATCTAATATTATATTCTGAGCGTGGACTTCCTGGATCCCGGAAACTCCACTCACCTTGAAGGAGTACTTGAGTACTTCCGAGTACAATTATTGGATTCAAGGTCACAACTGCACTCTTCCAGGTTGGACAAGTGACATTCGTGTCTTTAGCGACCCCCCGTTTCCTACCCCTAACTCTGTTGCAAGTTGGAGTTTACAGAGTCCAGCCGAAGGGAGATGACTGACTCAATCTTTACAAAGGAAAGGTTGGGTAAACCCACTAGGGAGGAAGATGGTTGGATCTAGCGCTGGAAAGGAAAGGTATAATAATCCCACGAAGAGGAGAGAGAGGAATGGCTCCATCTTTCCAAAGGAAAATCTTACGAGAGAGGGAGATGACAGGCGCCATCTTTACAAATGAACAGTTGGGTAATCCGTCGAGGGAGAGAGGGAACGTGTTCTATCTTTCAAAAATCAAAGGTTGGGTAACTTTTAAGTTTCATAAGTAAAGGTAAAACTCTTAAAGTTGCAGAAAAGTAGCTCCATTCTATTATATGCAACGAGCTAAGAGAAATGTCCATTTTAATTACAACTAATATTTAAAAAAGAGAATGATTGGACTGAGATGAGCAATAAAGTCTCTCTGGCAATTAGGGGTAATATCTTCCTTTCAAAACCAAGATTCGTCCCAATCTGAGCAGCCGCTCATGTGTCGGGAGAACCGAGACTTAGGTATGTCTTCAAGCAAGTGCTCTAATTGTCAAAATAAGCTACCGGTTGGTCAAATATTTAGGTCTCAGGGCGCAGTTCGCAAACGACATGATATTTTAGAGGGCAAATGGATCATTGGTAATTCTCACCCTGACCATTACACACTTCAAGTCTAGATAGAAGCTCTCTCTAGCTAGGTAGACAAGGCGTTGGATTTCTTTGCCTTGGTACCCTGCATGAGAGGACGTAAAAAAATATTCGGTGCTCGCAGAGGACAGCCGCCAATGAGACAGCGCGTCTGGGCTACGTGCAGACAGATCCACAACGCTGCATTTTCCTCCTTTCTCTCTCCACGCACACATCATATCACTCTTCCGCCATGGAACCTGCCCAAGAGTTTTTCAGATCAACATTCTCCTGACGCGGAAAGAGTGTCTATCTCTTCGGCCAAAAAGATTTCCTTCTCCTCGAGGGGGACGGGGAAAATACAGTCCTCTTCAACGAGGACTGACTCCAAGTACCAAGGACCATGTCAGGGAGTATCATTTTGAACTTTATGTATTTTTGTTTATCTGATCTTGCACTTCCTACACAAAAGTCTACTGCACTACCTCGAACAGAACCAGGAACCCACCCCCCCAAAAAAAATTACACCCCATAAAACTGCCGGGCAAAGGGAGGTAAATCAGGGGGCGCGCAGGATGACTTTGAAAATATGGCAGGGTGACCTTGACCTTGAAAGAGTCGTGTTATTGGGCTTTGGGGTTAACCGGGGATAGGTGGTAAAAGGGAACTGGGGGAAAACGGGGAGTGGGGGTATAAAGTGAAGAGGAGTAAACGATGACTGGGGTAAATCGAGACTATAGGTAAATGGAAGTCATTTTATGGGCCTGAATGGTTGGATCGCTGCCAATTCGAGAGGTTAATTTCACCCATGGGTGACCTTTTCAAGGATGTCTCAGGTTTTCAGGAATCCCTACCACCTCGGGGACAGCAGAATAATATATGAGTGGGATCAAAGAGCCAAGAGTAGATGAGTTCGATCACCGGCAACTCCTACTAAACTAAACACCCTAAGGTAATCTTTTTTCGAGTTCCATATTTAGAGGTGAGGCGTCGAGGTGGGGAGGGGGGTCATTTCCGAATCCGGCTGCTGACAGTCAAAGGACGAGCACATCAAACGGCGCCAATAAGCCGCCCAACACCAGCAATTTGCCCCCTCCACCTCGCCCCCATTGACTGCAAGAAGATCCGTGTCTACATATCTTCCATGCATCTTCAATTCCTCCAACTTTACCACTTGCTCTCGTTGCAAACGTTCTGCATAAGACCTCGTTTCTTTTGCCCCTCATATTTGAGGGGAAAAACAAAGCCACGAAATGTCTCGAGGTCGCACTTCCGGCGTCGAGATTTCGAGTTAATGGGACCTTCTGGAATAATTGGATATCAAGTAAATGATAATTGCATTTATGTGCCGCATGTATGCGAAAAACGTGTAGATCTGGGTTTATATATGTCATATATAAAAAACAATAAAAATTCGCGCGTGTGTGTGAAAGAAATTATT
The DNA here is from genome assembly GCA_963969495.1 of Ceratothoa steindachneri. Lineage (NCBI taxonomy): Eukaryota > Metazoa > Arthropoda > Malacostraca > Isopoda > Cymothoidae > Ceratothoa > Ceratothoa steindachneri. The sequence goes on along the minus strand of OZ018321.1, from coordinate 105,342,259 downwards.
ATTATATAGGGTGGTCCGAAATTCTTCTCACCTCTTACCTTCTCACACATCGAGAAGCTTTGTATTAACACCAAAATGCACACGATATTGTGCACATACACTTACAATCAGCCTCTCTTCCAAACTGTAGGAGCTCGTGTCAGCCATCTGAAATAGAAAATTAAAATAATATTAACAGGGACTGACAAGGCTTTCGGTCATCTGCAATAGAAAATTAAAACAATATTAAAATGGCATGGCAAGAGTTTCGAATCACCCTGTACTTGAAAATAAGAAGCTAAACCGACATAGGCGTCTGCACAGAACGTTTTTTAGTTTTATTTTGGGCATGCAATTTAATGAGTCCGGTGGCTTCCGTTTTTAGACAGTATAGCACCATAAGATGAGTAGAGTGGTCGCGTTCCTCAGACCTTTCTAGAACTGGATTCTTCTCATCATAAAAACGCCCTCAGTTATTAGGAGGGTTTTTTAAACATTTTTAGTCCACGTTTTTTATTTACCTCCACTGTTTTTTATGCATTTGTTTCTCAGTAAAAAGTTACCATTTACAGTGAAATACAAACTCCGGATCACTACAGCATATGACATTCAAAGATTAGCAAGTAATAGTAAATGATGGATACATTGGATTTTTCAAATAGCTAGAAATATATGTTTAGTGGTACGCATATTGGATAACACTATTTCACTCTCTGCCCATATTTCTCTAGGATTTCTGATAAAAATTTGTGTTGCTCTAAGACAGGAATTGCGAAACTATTGCACATGCTTCCAAAATGGCCCTCCTGTAGTTATTATTTAACGCAATGCTTTGTGCAGCCTTAAAGAAAGATTTTTTTTATCATGTCGAGCTTAAAATCTATGAAAATGTGATAAAAACAAACAAACATGGTGGTATTGTGGTAGTATTGACCAAATTACCTCTCTAACTGGCCTTGAGTGGGTCTGGGGTCTTTGCTGGTCCTAGCTCTGTAGTTGCTAGTCCTGGTGACCTCGAAGTCACGAGAAGGGATAACGTACTAGTTTGAATTTGGAAGAATAAAAAGAGTTCATTTGAGAAATTTCTCGGCTCTTCCAAGACGATATTCTCGAAAAAACTGAATGTTCTCCTGCTCGTTGGTGATCTGATTTGTGGTTTGGCATTTGAGGTTGAAAAGGGAGTTTATAATTTGGAGCATTACGTTGACTTTGATCGAGAAAGGAAACAAATTATTACTCGCAGTCTTCCTATCTCACTGATGGAAATCGATGTGAGCACTTAACACCATACAAAGTAAACTTAGAGGTGAAATTCTAATAACTAGGTAGAATTTAGAATAAAGAAGGGCAGACCAGCACTTTTTGAAAGGTATTGGTAAATAAGAGAGGTAGCAAGGACGGAATTTTGACTGCTCTCTACCCGGCTTTTTACCGTTTGATGAGGGAAGAGAGAAGAGAGAGCCGAATCGGGACCTTGACTGCGTTCCGCCAAGTTTTCACAAACGCTATGTTCCTCTGGACTTCCGCTTAGGTTCTAAAAAACAAAACAAAACTGGATAACACCTCCTTCCCAAAGGGAGAGGAGGTGCTTCCCACGGCCCCAAAGTGGAGGGAGAGACTTGTAAACGCACCCATACTGCAACCCCATGGCCAGATCTAGGGATCCTAAGGGAACAAACTCCGAAAAAGACCCACTCGCTAAGGAAGCAATAAAAAACACCCACAGAAAGGCTTACAAATTGCAAAACAACGCTATAAATCACGTCCAGTCGGTGTGAAGTTTATTCAAAAACTTGGCATATGTCAAAATAGAACAACAAAAGAGAGTAAATAGACATGGGGACGGTAGAGGGCAGAAAATCTATTGGTTTGATAGAAATTCTCTAACATTAGTTAATCAGGACTATTAATGTAGATTACACTGGGGAACAATGTATTTGGTAAATTGACAAAAGTACATTTCCATACCTAATTCGAGCATACTTAATTCAAGTCTAAAATCAGATTCTCTTTAAATGCTACATAATTTTCGTAATATCAATAACTAATATTATACAATAATTTTCATTTTATCACGCCTATCATCATGCCCTGAAGTAATTTTGAATCATCTTTTTGCGTTAGTTATAGTAAAGCAGGTTTTTTTGCACAACCATTTTATTGCATATGAGAAGAAACTTGAATTACACATATGGATTACAAATACTGTAATAAAATAGATGGTAATTTATTAATGACCGTACCTCAGGCTGGAGGACCTCTTCTTGATTTCAATCGGGCAAAAATTTGCGTTTGTAACTATTTCTCTTGTAAGTCTTCTCTGGCTGATCTCTTCTAATCGTCCAGCAGTAGTCCGCCATCATGTGTCTATCCCAGTGACCTTGGTAGCGCTCTTCCATCGTCATCAAATCCTGATGGAAGTGTTCCCCTTGTTCGTCCCTCACGGCTCCCAGATTCTCTGGGAATCGGTCAAGGTGACTATTTAGAAAATACAGCTTCACATTCATTTTGCATCCCAGATCACGATAAGCTAAAAGCATATTAGTAACCAGATCTTCGTAGTTATGCGCTTTTTTGTTTCCCAAGAAGTTGCGAACAACGGCAGAAAATGAGAGCCAGGCTGCCTTCTCTTTTTCATTCATGGTGTTCACGAATCTAGAATCACTCAGAGGTCTTCGGATTTGGGGACCATCAAATACTCCTGCTTTTATTTTTTCGTATGAAAAAGCAGGAAACGCCGATATTATGTACTGAAAATAATCATTGTCAGTGCTCAACGCCTTGACTTACTGCTTCATCAACTCCAGTTTGAGATGAAGTGGAGGGAAAACGATCTTCTCTCGATTTACGATTAGCTCATTGGCATTCCTGCTTCCAAAGTTTCCCGAACTGGCCAATCTTTTGGGGGTCAGTGTTTGCCACGGGCTCGACTGTGTCACATGCAGATATAGCAAGGAAACTTTGTGTATCCCTTCTGCTGGCCAAGGAGGAAGTTGACCATCTTAAGGTCGACACATATGATCTAATTGTGTTCATGATACTTAAGTAAATCCATGACCATTCTTATGTCATCGTGAGTTTCTCGCAGACGAACAGAGTGACCGAGAGGAACTGCACCAAAGTCACTGACATTATGCAAAAGGACACACTTGATGCTACGCTTGGAGCAATTCAAAAACAATCTCCACTCAGTAGGGCTATAGGTGCCAAGTCCCAGCTCGGTAAACAAACCAGGAATATCGTGACAGTATACAAATTGTTTGTCCTCAGAAAAATACTTAACAAATCTACTCTCTCTTGTTCGGTAATATGATACCCGTACTGACCTGTCAAGCATATGTCTTTCACTCAATCTGGAGGCTAAAAGTTCTGCAGCTTTCTTGGAGAGCGACAAATCACGTATCAAGTCATTAACATTCTCTTGATTGAAACAGTGAGGAGCTAATGACTCTTCAGCATCTGATGATGAATCTGCAGACTCTGAATCCATACCGTGGGCGTCCATATCAGGTACATCATTTTCATCCTCGGAGGAAGAATATCCACTGAAAATCGGAACTGGTAAAGACTCAGAATGAGGTACTGGCCGGATCGCCGAGGGAATGTTGGGGTAGTCGATCTTGTGCCGATTTTTCTTGCCATTCCCTTTAATATTCACCAGACAGAAATGACAGTCCGATACATAATCCTTTGGCTCTCGCCACACAATGGGGATTCCAAAAGGAAGACCATTTCTCTTTCTTTTCGTCCACTCACGAAGATGGTCCACACAACTAGGGCAAACAGCATGTGGGGCCCACTTCTTATCTTGATCGCCAAGAGGAACATCAAAATATGCCTTATAAGTGCGGATCACAAAGTTTGATATATTACGCCTTTGACAAACTAGCATATAACAGCCACATATGTAGCAGAAGGTGTCTGGATCATTAACGCAATTTCCTCTTGACGAAGCCATCACTCTAACATGAGACCTGAAAAAAGAAACAATAATATCAATATCTTGCACAATAACACTTATTACTATCTTACTACTATGTACTGTGAAGTACTTGCTTTCAACAAGCACTCTCTCTGTCCGTCAGAAGGGCAGTATTCGAGGAAACGAGAAAATAGAAATTACAGAATAACTATAGCACGTAGGTAAAAATGGATTATATATTTGAAATCAGCATGGAACAATGAATTAAAATTAGCAGATAAATCTAAGTCACCAGAAAATGTGATTAAAATTGTTCCCCTGTGTTATCATTCCTATCTTAAATCTTAGTGTTTATTATAACATCTCTTATTAAATAACATTTATAAAATAGATATCATTTTCATCAACATCACGAATGGCAAACTAGTTTTTAGTCGCGTGGTCGCGACTCTATAAGTTACTATGTCGGTCCGTAGGTCGGTCGGTCGAATGGTAACCATTTTACTTTTCAAAGATTTTTTGGCAAAAACATCGAAATTATTCGGCCGATTATAACGAAATCTGAAACCCTTATGTTGTTTTACATTCTATTTTACATGATATAATTGCTAAGGACCTCCCAAGGTTAGTCTGGGAATTATTAAAATAGAGCTTATTATGTGTCGGATTGCCCCCACTTGTTGAAAGTTTTGAAGGTCGTAAGGTCATAGGGTCACAAGGTCATAAGTCAGAATAATTAAGGGCACGCGATTTAGGTCTGTTGAGCTCGTTGAAAATACATACCCAATTTTTGAATGTCCAACTTAGCCTTCATAAAGATCCCCTCATTAGAATTAAGGAAACAAATCAGTGAATAACCTTTGTTTTCTTTAGTTTCTTTGAGGCGTCCTTTTTAACGATGCCTCACATATATTCTCTTCATAAGCTTCTTCTCATCCATTCCTTTTATAACATATAATTATACCACATCTATTCGCTGTCAATCTCACCCTACACATTTTTTCATCACACTTCATATACCTCATCCACTTATTTGCCTACCCTTCTGTGAATAAACGGTGCTTCAGCCCCTATCACATGTTGAAACACATGCTTCCCCACGTGTATCCTGCGAGAGGAAGTAGAAGGCGGGTTATCGCCCATCATAGCCAATGTTTAATCAAGGAGGTTCACTACACCGTTCGCCTCAATGCGTCGATCTCGCCAGATTGAATTAGGGTTATCGGCAGATAAGATATTTTCCCAGGCGCCACCGGGACATTCCATCGAAGTCCCCCACCCCATTGTCTCCTACGCCAAGGGGCTGGCTCCGGCTATTTATACCATAGCATTTCACATTTGAGGCAGATCCAGATTATCTTCCCGAGGCATCAAGCAGATCCGGTCTCCCTTGTGCACCTAAGAACTCTACCGAGAAAACCCTTATTGTCCAGAAGAGGACAATATCTCTTGAGTGCCAAGGTTTGTGCCATTCGAGACGCCACGTCAACAAGGCCCCCCTGTTGTTCAGAAAGAGAATAACGTTGGAACAGCCATTGTTCTTTGAGCCTGTTCGACAAAAAACGGTTCTCACCCCATCCCCTATTGTTCAGAAAAAGAACAACATTAGAACAGCCATTGTTCTTCAAGCCCGTTCGTCAAGAAACGGTTCTCGTTCCCAAGACATCACGTCAGGATAATTTAATTCCCACTTTTTTAACGATCTTCAAGAGAACGCTTGGTTACAACAATAACCTCCATTGTTCATCTACAACATCTCCGATATCCTGTCACAAGGATTGCTCTAACTTCCGAGCCCCACTTCGCTCTCACTCCTCGGAGACAGTCCTTTCCTTTTCGTTAAGGACAACCCCCAGAAGAACCCCTTCTCCTGGAAATCGCCAGTTGGACTGAAAATTCCTCCCCATCGCCTTCCTCTGCACGGCAACCTTGTAATTACGTAAACTAAGCATTACCTTTAATCATTTAACCTTTTGTCAACGCAGCTCTGTGCTTTAAACGGTTTAGCGAACCATTTCCCCTTTTTGTTTGTTTGCCGTTTTAAATCTCTCCAAATCTTAATCCTCAGATTGGTCAGATATTCCCATGACCTTTTTCATTTCCTGTGTTTCTCTCATTTTTAATCCCCGTTTATGTAAACATTTTCCGTGTGTTGTTTGATAGTTTAATTAATAAAACTTTATTTCATTAATGGTAGCTATATTATTTATCCTTGTGCTCCGTTCCACTTCTTAAGTATATTGAAGATAAATAAGCCTCTCCAGGCACCCCCTTTTTGAACTAACCTCGGTCATCAGATTACCACGCACTCGAAATATAGAATAATCCCATCAAAGAATATTTATATATAGTATATCGTCGGGAGCCTATTCTACGACACCTTCTCATACCAAAGATCCTTTTTAAATGGTTCAAATACCTTATACTCACTGTCGCTCTTTTCTTCTCCTTTCATAACATAGTCTCACTCCCATACATCAAGAATGACACAAGTATACTATCCTGAAGCTTTCTGGCCCATTCCACACTAAAACACTTAGCAATCACTAACGCTTCCATCGCCCATGAGATGTTCTTTCGAATGAAAGCCTTCTGGTGACAATCTGCTTTGTCTATACCCTCACTTTATCCTTCCACATACATCTTAGATACTTCAAACATAGCACTTTAATAAAGGTACGACCAGGACCTTTAATCTGACAACCCTTCCATCTTCACGTCCAAACACCATCTTTACTCTTTACTACATTTACTATTAACTAACTCCCCCTGACACGTACTGTTGAACGTCTCGATTAATAGTTCCAATCCTTTCACACAAGTATGAACACATTGCCATCCCTTTATAACAATATACCCAGAAACCAAACTTCACCATTTCTCATCATGTTTATATTCTTTTCCCTCATTACAATTGGCACTATCTCCCCAAATCTTGAACAGCTAGAGCAGAATCACACACCTTTGCTTTACCAACGTAATATATCAATCCATACACCCCAATACACCATCCATCATATTACTACTCACATCACACATTCTTAGAACCTGCCACAATGCTTTCCTATCTGCACGATTGCACGCTTTCTTCACATAATATCTCATATCCTTTGTTTTTTCTGCTCGCTTTCTCAGTACGAATTCTTAATCCATGAATACTAACCTACTCTTATTCCACTGCTCATCCCATATCAATACTACAGTGATCCTACTTACACCACCAATTAAAATATTTCGATAAATCTTGCTTTCAATACAAAATAGACTTATTTCACTTTAGTTATTGCATGCATCTTCCTCCCATTTACACTCCCCAAACGGTACTATCTCAGCATTCTTCTTCTCCTCAGACACTCTTATACTTCAAAATGACTTACAGCACAATCACTAGACCCATTCCATAACATAATCACTACCAAGTTTATCATTGCAACGACTAGATCACTACTACTCCAGTCGCCTTCCCATTTTTGAGATTTCTCGTAGTACTAACAACCTATCGCATGTTTCTTTCAGCCATTGTTTAAAACTGCACTATGTTGACAAACTCTAATCTAATCATATTCACATTCTATTTATCCCTCATACCAAATTTTATAAATCGCCATCTTCCTTTTAACTCTTCATTGTTTACAAGCAACCTGTTATTATTGTTAATGCTCACACAACTATTATTCTTTTCTTGGTTTCTAGTCTTCCTCACTTCCTTCCGGAATAAATTCATGTTCCCTTCCAGATCTTCCTTCATCTTTCGTCCAATGCTTCATCTGCTGTTTTCATACTCTAGATAATCAATCGTTTCTCATTTTTTTTCGCTTCCTTGTATACATTCATCAAAAGTTCAGTGACATTCTCATCTGCAATATTAAGCAACTACAAGTACGTGTCCCTTTTGGTCTGCACTGCCCACTTCACATCGACATTGTAACATTCATTGCGCTCCTTTGTCTTTCTTGTTCCAGCGCTTCCACATACAGGTCTCTCAAGACCACCATCTTTTCCTTAATTTCCTTCTGTATATACTCTAACCCGAAGTACATTCTTCCTTTTTCTGACTCTCAAATTCAACAACCTTTTACTTTTGCTTTTCGTTTATTTTTCATCTTCCGCCCCTCTTATCATCGACACATCAACCGTTTTAACATTTCAAAGAACAATCATGTGATCGGATATTCCCATTTTATGAAGCTTTCAAATAAATCGTGTAACATAATCTTTACTAAGTATAGATCCGTCATCATGACATTTATCCCTTATCTTTTACTAAACCCATATGAATTTATGCACATTCTTGGGGTGAAAAAAAACTGTTTGCTAAACACACATTTCTTTCAGTTGAGGTAAACTACATTTCCTCCATTTTCATTCTTTTCACGTGTAATAATGGCTCCTTCAATCCTATTTCTTACCTTTTTACATATTCTCAATGTTAAAATTACAATAAACCTCGCCGCCTTCACACACACATACAAAGACATTTCTGCCCCTACACACACAAACTTCTTACCTGCGATCTCGTCCTTTGTATCAGCGTGCAAACGTCGATTCATGAGGCAAATAAGCGGTCGTTGAAGATCAGGTTTATCTCTCTCAGACAGTTTCATGAGATTCATCTTTATGGCCTCTGGCTTCATTAGTGGGTGATTAGGACAGACCCCACGCTCGGCGACAAGGGGTCTAGAAAATCAAACTAAGTCTCTCCCCTCTCCCTCGTCCATATAGGAAGTTTTTAGAGTCAATTTCAGTACCTTCTACAAGACTAGTAAGTGTGTTCGTCTTTATAGGTAAGAGACAAGTATTAATAAATTATCCACGCTTAAAGTCGAAACAAACAGCTTTAAAAAAACTTCAAACAATGTTAAGGTAGCATAACAAACAAAAAAACAGACATCAAACATCAAGCGATCGATAATATACCATTATCACTTATTCTAACTAAAGGTTTTCCCTATTTTATTACTCTACTAGAGAGGAAGGCTTTGGACGTAAGTGTTCTAAACCTGTTATTTTGGAATCCCCCCCCCCCCCACACACATCCCGAGTAATTCTAGAACCTCTTTTTCTCAGTTCCACTTCTGCCATTACGGGGTCCATACACTATAACTGCGCACAGTTTCACCTTTGCAAGAAAAAAAGTTTGAAAAATACAATTAATACACAACTTGATCAACTCAATCACCTTTCACGTTTCGTCTTCTATTTACTTTGGCTCATAACGTGCCACCTTCACTATAAAGACTGTTGCAATTGCAAATACCCTCATCAGAACTCTACATCTAATACAGGGTGAACAACAACTGAAGTACTCTGGTAAAATACAGCAATATTATTTTATTGGATTTTTTATTGCGTAATTGTTGGGAAAAGACGGTAGTGGAAAGAAATGTAAAGATGCCAGATTTTGATGAGAAACTGCATCACACAGTGATTTACTCAGATCTTCAATATAAATGGAATTCAGTAAAGATAGTTTGCCTGTCTGTTGTTCAAGAAGAATACACATACAGTCCTCTGGCACGTGTTGAAAAAGCAATAAATCTCGATAAAGGGGGTACTGTCCTGACAAAGCAGTGTCTCACAAGTTTTGTCCTGAGGGTGGTTGAGGCACGTCGCCACCATCCCCACCCCGTTGCAAGAAAAAGGTTGTTAGTGAAATTCTAAAATAAATAAAGAACTAACAGGGACAATCTCGTACGATGTTTTGAAAAGAGGTTTATTGGTAGTTAGTGAAATTTGACGTTATCAGGAGTGTTTAACCCCTTAGTCAGAGATGATAGGCTTAAATCTATAGACCAATTTAGAAACTTCCAGGTATCTTATAAGTCCAATTCTGAAACTCCTAATTTAGAGACTCTCAGGTAGCTTATGAGTCAAGTTATGAAATTCCTAAGTTAGAGAGTCCCAAGTAGCTTATGAGTCCAATTCTAAAACCTCTAATTTATTTAAAAGCTCCCAGGTAACTTATAAGTTCAATTCTTAAACTCCTAATTTAGAAACGCCGAGGTAGTTTATGAAGCCAATTCTGGCTTTGTAATTTCGTTGAGATTGACAGCATGTATTCCTTGTAGGGAAATTGTGAATGCGGTCCTTGATGGTACCGGGTTTTGTAAAAGTTCTGTAATTTCGTGTGTTTTTTTAAAGTCTTGGGCAAGCTTTGGTGTGTGATATAAAAAGTTCCGTCAAACAAACTTAAAGTTCTACTTTTACAGCACATGTCATTAAAACGCCTTTTCTCTTGTATACAGGTGTGCCCAGAGGAAAGTTAAAAAAATCGAGATCTCTGCTCTCCTGTGCGAGGGGGTCACAACAAGTCAGACATCGCCCCGAGGCTCAACCGCAGCCGTTTGACTGTTCACACAGTCGCGGAAAGGCTTAAGAACAGGAAAAACCTCAAAGATCGTTCTCGTTTAGGCATACCTCAAGTTGTCAACTGTTTGGCTGCGAGAAAGGCCTTCGAAAGTGATACGAAGCTCAAGATGATTGCGCTCGCGGAGGAGAAGAACATTTTGGTGGCCATGGTGTTCACGGCTGTCAAAGAGAAGGGCGTCAAGACCGTGTGGTACGTGGAAATAGCTCTGATCACAGACTTTATATAAGAACAAAATCGGAAACGCTGTCGTCGCCTTCTCGACGACTTGAAGAGTCATGGCAATCGAATTATCATTTTTCTCTGATGAAAAAACTTCAGGGTTGATTCGGTAATTAACAAGAAGATGGAGCAGGTGATAAGCATTGGCCTGGACATTTCCGAGGTCCGCTACGTGTCTAAGACTAAGCAATTGACCTCTGTGATGATGCTCGGCGTCGTGGATTCGAATGGCAAGAAGATGCGTTCGGTGTGGTTCGTCTCACAGGCAGGTTACAGGCTTACCGCAGTGGTTGAAATGGACATCTTGGCCACAAAAGTTCTTCCATAGGTAAAAATATCATGAGTAAAGCAGAATACATCTTTCAGCAAGCAAATGCCCCGGCCCACACTCCAAAGGCGTGCAAGAGTAGTTGGGGTTGAAGGAACTTTGGCCGCTGCATTCCCTCTACCTCAATTTCCTCGACTCCAGCGTATATGCGCATGTCGAGGGCAAGGCCTGCAAGGTTCACCACAGCAATGTCGACAAGCTGAAGGCTTTCGTTAACTGCGTGATAGATTTGGTATTCGCTTACCAATTGTTGCTTCCAAAGCTACATTTGGTGTTCGTTTGCCAATTGTTGCTGGCAATGCTACATTTGGTGTTTGTTTACTAAATGTTGCTGCCAATGATACATTTGGTGTTCCTTTACCATTTGTTACTGCCAATGCTACATTTGGTGTTCGTTTACTAATTGTTGCGTTAAAAGCTAAATTTGGTGTTCGTTTACCAATTGTTGCTGCAATGCTTATTTGTTGTTTGTTAAATAATTGTTGCTGCGAAAGCTACATTTGGTGTTTTTTACCAATTGTTGCTGTCAATGCTACATTTGGTGTTTGTTTACTAATTGTTGCGTTCAAAGCTAGATTTGGTATTCCTTTACCAATTGTTGCTGCCAAAACTACATTTGGCGTTCGTTTACTAATTGTTGCTGTCAATGCTACATTTAGTACCCATTTATCATTTGTTACTGTCAATGTTATATTTGGTGCTCGTTTACCAATTGTTGGTGTCAATGCTACATTTGGTGCTCATTTATCAATTGTTGCTGTCAATGTTATATTTGGTGTTTGTTTACGAATTGTTGCTGCCAATGCTACATTTGGTGTTTGTTTCCAAATTGTTGCTGTCAAAACTACATTTGGTATTCGTTAACAAATTGTTGCTATCAATGCTACATTTGGTGTTTAATTGACACTTGTTGGTGTTAGTGCTACATTTCCTGTTCGTTTACCAATTGATGGGTAAATGCTACATTTGGTGCTCGTTTACCAATTGTTCCTGTCAATAGTTCATTTGGTGTTCGTTTACCAATTATTGCTACCAATGCTGCATTTGGTGTTCGTTTACTAATTGTTGCTGTAAATGCTCTATTTGGTGTTTGCTTACTAATTGTTGCTGTCGAAGATACATTCGGTTGTCCTTTTCCAGTTGTTGCTGCAAATGGTACATTTCGTGTTCGTTTACCAATTGTTGCTGTTAATGCTACATTTGGTGCTCGTTTATCAATTGTTGCTGTCAATGCTATATTTTGTGTTTGTTTACCAATTGTTGCTGCCAAAAGGTACATTTGGTGCTAAGTTACCAATTATTTACTAATTGTTGCTACATTCGGTGCTCATTTACCAATTGTTGCTCTCAATGCTACATTTGGTGTTCGTTACCAATTGTTGCTGCCAAAGCTACACTTGGTGCTAGCTTACCAATTTTTGCTGTCAATACTATATTTGCTATTTTTTTTACCAATTTTTGCTGCCAATACCAAATTTGTTCACTTTGGTATTTGAGATATATTTGAACCTCCTTTTTTGGAACGTAAAACTTTTTCCGAGTCTATTCGTCCTTCAACCACACAACATAATTGCTCCATCTAAGTTGGATTTTAATGGCTTTTACGTAAATTCCTGTTTTGTTTTATTCAGCTCATTTCCCTTAGCTTATCTTGCTTCACACTTACATTAAAGGTGTTTATAAGACAATTTTGATATAAAACTTCAAGTTCCTTTTAATGAGGTTAGTATGTTGTACACGTTTATGATATTATGTTCCAAACGATCTGATTAATATTGCAAGGGGTGGAGGCTAAAATGTGCGTAAGGTAAATAACCAGGCATCATAAACCCCCCAACCTTCTCCTGAATCTTTATTTTTCTTTAATGATGACTGGTCCGTCGAAGATGAGATACGGCTTAGCAGCATCTTCCAAATTGAGTCAACTTACCCACACCAATTGTGGTTAGTAGCCGGATAGAGACTCGAATTTGATCGACTTTGCGGTAGTTGTAGAGTGTTAATGGCTCCGAGAGAAAAACGCATACAAACAAGGTCAACTGTTAAGATTATAACATCATTTTGCACCGTCTTTCACATGTGTCTGTATGAGCGTGCATGAACGTATGTTAGTCAAAGGAGGATATATCCCTACCCGCCTCTCTATGGCCCATTTTTAGCGATCGAAGACTGACTAGATGGCTTATGGTTATAGACCGCGCGATCTGGTATGGATCCGGGTGGTTTATGGTTATGTTGGGGTTACAGGGTGTTACGCATTTTTCGAGCCTCAGACGCCCTCATCAACTACTCACCCCTAATCATTTCCTAACTCCCCCCTTCTCGGTTCCTTGAAAACTATCTTGCAGGAGCAACAAAAACAGCCACTATAGATCAGAAGCTGGAAGAAGAAACAACTATCTGAAACTCCTGACAAACTCTTGGACTCAGGGCGGAACCTTTTTGAAGCTTAAAGAAAGAACAATCAAACTCAAAACTCTCCCCAAACTCTTGGACTCGGCCGGACAAAAAACTTCGGAAGTGTGCGGCACCATGAACGACTCCTTCTCGCAAGTAAGGTTCTCGCCCGTGTTCTCCGACCCGGTAAGTTTTTATAACCTCTTTTTCGCATTGGTTCAGCGAGTTCCCTCAAATTCCCATCAAAATCTCTTTCTTTTGGCCCCTCTCTCGCCTAAATTCATTTAACCTTCGGTACTTCAAACTCATAACCTTCTATTGATTTTGGAACCATCAAACATCTCTCAAACTCTTAAATACCCTTAAACAAAACTCTAACTAACGAGGGCATTCGAAACTCAACCTCCTTTCAAATATGTTCTCTGGAGAGACCAATAAACTTTCCAACTCAAATCGGAGACGAACCTCTCTCACTTAAGCGCCACCACCTTGCTTAGCCCTTCCCTGCTTTCGGGGTGGTAATTCTAACACAATAGACCTAAGTTGTGTACTCTCAATTATTCTGACTTATGACCTTAAAAACACTCAACAAGTTGGACAATCCGACCCATAGTTAGTTTTCTTTTAATAGTTCCCGGAATATCCTGATAAGGCCCATGACAATTATATTATTCAAAAGAGAATGTAAAACATCATAAGGATTTTGAATTTAGTTAGAATCGGCCAAATAGTTACGATATTATTGCCCAAAAAATCATTGGAAAGTAAAACAGTTACCAGCCGACCGTTCAACCTACGGACCGCAAAAAACTGACCCCCAACCCCCTCCCTTTGACGAAAATTTCTTTTTGGGCAACTAAATAAACTTTCTTTGTCGTCCTGATTACGAATTAAGGGGTCTACTATTGCCTCCACCCAACAATAGTGTGTCATGTTTAGCATGGGCAGCCATGCTGCAGTTGACATTTGGAAGATTCCGTCTCTTCCTGCTCTAATTACACCAGATTTTCCGTTCCCTCCCAGCCATATGCCCTAGATTTGATGTACCTATATATCTTTTACAAATTTTCACTTCCTCCATTTTTACCTCTTTACAACCTTTTTTCAGCAGATTCCTTCGTTAGTTTTCGCTTTAATTTTTTTTAATCATTAAAAATGTTGCAAATTCTGATTGAAATTTGATCATTTCTAAAAATAAATTATATTAACGTGGTAAACGTCTCCAGTCCATTATTTATTTCCCTCCCCCAACCCCATGTTTGTTTTGTTGATTAAATTCTTGCTTCGTCGCATTACGTGAGCAGTGAGTGTGACTCACCTTGTCCTAAATGGCCTGTGACGTCACATTCCATGGGAACATTTCACGAAATAATTATTTTAAGGAGTTCAATGTCCTCTAATTCGTAGGGTCTAGTCAGGTCTTGAAAGAAATGAGTGGTCGAAGTGGTGGAGGAAAGAAAGGTAAACAAACCGAAAATAATAGTGGTAAATGATTACAAAGTAGTTATAATGGTCATTAGTATTTTAAATATTAATATAGTACAACGAGGTTTTGAAACCTCGTCAACTCTAATTGATGGGGAAGGTAGGGCGCTTTCGAAGTTCCCGGGATCAAAGTTGGGGGTATAACGCCTTACGCCTAAAGTGGAAATAGTAAAGAAAGAAAAGGAGCAGATGGGAAAGAGAAAAAAGCCGGAGCGGTAGCAAGGTTCAAAACTCTGACTCTTCGTTCATGTGATCAGCCAGTTGTTAGTTCACTCGCATCATCGTGACCCTACCTGATTTTAGAATTAGTTGACCCCTAAACTCACTGGCAACATATAGACGCCAGAAATTCCCAAGGCTCAGGTAAGAGAAGTGAGTGCCACGCTGGGCCTTGGAGATTGCAAGAGTCATATCACATGGGACTCTGTCCGGGAAAAGGGATCCATATAATAGTTTGAATTTGATTTGAGAATCTTTATTGCCATATTATTTCTTGGCAAATAACTTTCTTCGCCAACCCGTGGAACAATAATTTCTTGTGTAGTTTTTCAGTACGAAGTGAATTGCTGGCATTTTAGAAAGAAAGGAAGAAGTCCTGAGTGTCGAAAATATTGTTTTTCTTTGTATATTTTTGTGGAAAGTTGGGTGTCTGTTAATTCATAATGGCTTCTAATGTTCACTTGTTGGAAAACCTCTGTATTGAGTTTTTAAATTCTTTTGCTACGAAAGAATTAGTTAAAATAGCGAGTATAGAGAATATCCAGGCGCTAAAATCATGGACAAAGGATAGGTTGAGTAAAGCTATACCGCAGCGCGTTGGGTTAAAAATAGTCAATACCAATAAGGGCATTACAGAATGAACCTCGAAGATAGTGAGTCTAACATAGTGATAGATTCGGACATGGATGAATAATTACCAATCTGCAAGAATAGGTTAGCGATTGAACGGTTGAGTTTCGGGATACGATTACAAGAAGTAGAAGGAGAATTGCAGGTGCAAGCGTCTTAGTTGGGCGTGTCAGGCTGGGATAGTGGGAGTGAAAACCTGTTTGAGAAAGTTGACCTATTGCCTAATTTTGACGATAGTGACCCAGAACGCTTCTTTAGATCATTTGAGACGAATACGGGAAATTACAATTCGCATAATGATTGATGGGCAAAACTGGTAGCTGATGGCTTGAAGTGAAAAGCGTAGCAAGTTTATCTCGATTTGACAAATAGATGAGGCAGTGCTGAGCCAGTATCAGGGCATCGCAGATAGCTACCGACCGATGTTTCAATTTTGTGAGGAGAAGAAGGAAAAGGAGACTTGTGTGGAATTCCTCTTGCACTTATAAAGGAGTTTAGACTAATCGCTGGTTTCAAGGCGTCCTGGGGATCAGCGATGCAGAAAAGGTTTCCTAATTCGAGTCATTCCAAATCGAGTTACCCTTGGATTTGTGTAAATGCCCGGAAAGGAATGGCGTTACGGAGCCGATGCGAGAAATTTTAGTGGGAACAGACTCGGGGGTGGGAGCAATATGGGATTCGCCAGTAGACTAGTGAGGGAGAGAACGGAGTTTCGAATGAGTATCTTTTTGCCTGCTAGGAAGCAGGCTGAAGGGAGAAAGTGCGAGTCAGAAAGAGGTAGGAAGCAAACCTAGAAGTTCTGGAAGAATTGTTTGAGGAGCAACATATCTAATAGAAGGTTAAATTGGTTGAACAAAAATAGAAAGATAGCACTCCTAGCAAATAATTAGAGTTAGTTGGTAACGATCCAAAGAGTAAATATTTTCTGAGGAGAGAGATTCTCACGAGAAGATTCAAGCATCCTGGAAGAAAAAGAAAGAGCCTGTAGTCTGAAGTAGAACAAGTAGTGGTTCCTAAGTTATATAGGCAGGTTGTATTTCCATGGTCATAGAGCCATAAATGTTATACGTAAGTGCATGTACGAGAATCAAGGTCAGTAGGAGAAGAAGTTGCACTCCTTAATATTTCAATTAGGGATACTGCAAACTCGGATTTTACTTTACTTCGTTGAGTTAATTTTCCCTCACCAAGTTTAGTCATTTCAAACATATGTGGATCACCAATTATAATATAAGCGTGTCAAGTGATAAGGAACTACCGGCCTTAAAGTATGTTAGCCACCCGCATGATAAACTTCGAGACTGAAATCGTTTCGCGCAGGAGAATTTGAACAGAAGTTAAATAAAAATGAGAAGGAATTATGATAAAAAGGCGGTGGCACGAGAATTCGGGCCAGGCGATAAGATATTTCTTTTCTTGCCAATACTATATGTCTGTTTGAAACTAAATTTTAAGGGCCCTGATTGAAAGTAAAAAAAAAAGTGACGTGAAATATATAATGAGAATCATAACAGGATAAAGGAGTTGCTGTGGCAAGTTAACAATTTAAAAGAGTATTTTGCTCGTCACTAAGTGGGGGTGGCGGTGAGAGTTTGGCCCATGGAAGGAGCTCGAAGTTTCGACGAGAATTCGCAAGAGACAACCAGCTTTGCGAACACACAGATAAAGGCGATTTGTGGAGACAAGGTCAAACTCGAACTGGAGCAAGAATTTTCTGAGGATGCACCGGACGTAGAAAATCAAAAAGCCTTGAATTGCATTAGCAGGAAGGAATAACAGAACAGGCTAAAACGGTTCTAGGGAGACTTTGAGACGTTCTTCATCGAAATATAAAGGCTGTGCAATGTGCCCTTGCGGGATATCGAGCTTTATTCGGAAAGCTTACCCATAAGGTATTCTTCGAACCATGCAAGCTCGCGAGATCGCCAATTGCTCCGGGAAAAGGTGAAGCGCCTGGTGGTAAATGACCTTATAAAACTGTTTTTGGAAAGCTAGGGGAGCCCTTACCTTCTGGTACCTAAACTTTCATGTGAAATGAACATTCGCATGGTAACCGACTTATAGGTCCTGAATTGCCATTGCAAGCAGTCAGCGTATCTCCTTCCACTGATACAAGATGAAATCCAAAAAGTTTTGGAGGCCAAAATTGTGTTAAATTTTAAATACTTGGACGATATTACCAAACGGAAAATGCCAAGAAGTTGGCGGCGTTTGGAACTTCAGATTTGTTGTACACGTACAATTGGATGCCTTCGGTGTCAAGTAGCATCGCAGGCACCTTTCAGATGATGATTAATCTTATAATCGCTGTTTAAGTGTGTATAAGTCTTAATACTGCGTACATAAGTGTACGCAGAAACACTCCGGCACAAAGCTGCGCGCCCTCTCGTATCCCTAAAATGCACGTCTCGACTCGAGTTCTCTGTCGCTTTTTTCGCACCGCCATAAACTCTGAGATATCTCAAAAGCGTGAATGACATACCGTCAGCCCAAAGATCAAAAGAGGTCTTTCACGCGACGATATTGATTTTACGAGAAGTCGATTCTTTCTCTCGATTCTGCTCGTGAGAGAAATAAAAGGAAGACTTCTCCCTGGAATCAGACAGAAGCCTTGGACCTACGTCGAGTTTGTGTGAAACTTGATCCACATAAGAAACCGTTCACCCGCTGCAAGGAAAGAACTTCTCGGGGAATTGATTGTTGCCGTCACGGTACTTGTAGGTGCCAAACTTCTCGCAGCCTCTCCCCCCGTCCTCTCCTTCAGAATCTGAGGAATCTGAGGTTACACAGGACCTCCCTCTGCAGATTTCCCTAGACGTAGCAAGGTAATCAGTTATGGCTACCCACTCCAGGAGCCGAATAATCGGACAGGTACTTCGAGGAAGAAGTCCGATTGAGTCACCGTTTGGCTCACCTTCGTGATCCTGCATAGGATCAGTATATCACCGGTCTAGAATTACCCTCTCATTCGGCAACCTCGGACGGCCGGACTAGGTGCGATCATCGTCACAAGAAGAAGATCTTCACCGCCCCCACTTCAAAAATACTTACGAACTCAAAAGGTATCGTTAATTGAATTATTCCCTCCCCTAACTTCACCAGTTATTTGTGAACTAGAATTCTCATCCCGAGCCCATACCATCGAATATTAGAAGTGCTTACTTAATTCAGTGTTTAACTCAATAATAATATTCCCTTCGTTCTGTCTGGTGTCATTAAGACGCAAACATCCCAGTGAGTAATTTGCAAGTAATCCCCACGACATTTTGTTGACTTATTTATTCAGTGCAAGTTTAATCCTATTTATATTTATATACTCTGTTGCTTATTTCAAATTCATGTACATTGAAGATTATTTTTTTATTTGTGTGTTTAACTAACATGAACCATCCTTTGGCAATTATTAAGCAATCCGCTCGGATAAATCTCAAAATTCCACCGACCCACCCATGGTTGGCTTTTACTGAGTGGAGAACACACTCAGGGGATCATCATATTTTGGTTTGATCAAAAGGGTACGCACCGGGGTTATTATTTTTCACCCGAAGTGGCTAAGGTAGGTATATTGGATACGCTTCACCTCCGCTTCACCTCGGTGTGGTAATAAAATATATGTCCAGGAAGTGGGACTGGGATTACCCACTCACTAAAACTTCGACAGGGTGTAAGCGCGCCCACATTGACAATTTTATAGTGTTCACCAACAACTTGGGAGAAAATATGCAGCGAATACGATGTTTTGCTGACGTCTATATGAAGCTAAATTAACAGCGATTCTTCACAAGTCGGTATTTAGGAGGGTAAGCGTTTAATATCTCGGGAATATTGTAATGGCAGGCTTCTACAGGAAGTTTTTCCCATATTTCTCTACTTTAGCGGCACATCTGACCAGCCTTGTTACTCCTTAAGTGCCTTCCAGTTGGGGTCTGGCGGAGCAAGGAGCGATAAAGGAAATTAAGAAGCTGCTGATTTCCGCACCGGTCCTGAAATCTCCTGTCATCTCGGAGCCGCTATGGGTTCAAGTGGACGCTTGCCACTCCGGCTTTGGTGCCGTGCTGGTGCAGAATGATGTGAATCACTTTCTGAACCCGTCCCCTAAGTATCCATTAAGTTACTTGGGGTAATTCACAATTATTTAACGGCTGAAAAAGAAAGTTTAGCTTTTATGTTTGCTGAAAGAGGTTTCAAATTGATCTTATGCATGGTGTGCAAAAATTGTGTATTAAATGCCCGCACCCCTTAAGTATATTTAATTAGGTTTAAAAATAAATTATTTAGGTTTTGATGCAAAAATATGAATACAACTCATTTTCAACTTCTCTTTATCTCAACCTAAGACCATCCAAATGGTTTTGTGTAATCCCCTAAACAGGTAGTAATCAGAAGGAGCAAAGTCAGGAGAATATTGAGGATGAAGTGATATTTCCAAACCAAGTTCTTCTAAGAGATCTTTGGTCATTCGAGCTGTGTGAGGACGGGCATTATCGTAATGGAGGATGACACTACTTCTATTGACTAAGGATGGTTACCTTTTGTTCAAAGTGGCTTTCAAACAACCAAGTTGATTGCATTAGAGATTGAACAATAATTGTTTGATTGTTGTCTAACAGTTCGTAATGGAATTTCCTTCAATATCTCCTCACACACTCAACATGATTTTGGGGTTGTTAATTCTTCCTCTAGGTTGTTCCTTGACTGATCTA
Organism: Ceratothoa steindachneri; assembly: GCA_963969495.1. Lineage (NCBI taxonomy): Eukaryota > Metazoa > Arthropoda > Malacostraca > Isopoda > Cymothoidae > Ceratothoa > Ceratothoa steindachneri. The sequence goes on along the minus strand of OZ018321.1, from coordinate 105,322,007 downwards.
CGAACGGCGGCATTTAACGCAATAATAAAGGATCCAATTCTCATTACCAGTAACAATCCTGCCCAAAGAGGGTGACATAAGGTGTCGTGAAAGCAATGACTCACGGCAAGTACCACTCTATTGCAGCTAGGACAGTTGCTGTAAGACAGTCGAATGAGTTACGTTTAATCGTTCTACGAGTTTCTCGAGAAGTTAAGCATGATTTGCTCAGACAACAGCTTCCAACTTTTCGAAATCAAGTTATTTTGGACAACCTTTGTTTGGTCCGTCTTTTAGCCTGAAATTCCTACTTCCCTTAAGTGCTTTGAATGGATTTTGACGCTGTACTTGCATGACTCCTTTATATAACTTACAGAGTAAAAGATGTCTAATGTGATCTTTAGATAGGAGGACATAAAAGTGAATACAGAAGAAGATTAGGAACAATATTTTTATAATCTGAAAGAAAAAGTTATAAATTACTCATTGTACCATTCATAAACGATAGAAAGATGCACTACTTTAAAAAAATACTATCTAAAGTTTTATTCTAGAAAGACGGACATTACGTTCATTCTCACCTGATACAAAGGTTTCTCCCCCGATAAGAACCTTCTTAACCTCCAAACAAATGTTAAACAGATAACCGCAAAATTATAATTCAGCGAAGCAGTTGATTACATATGTATATATATGTTTATTTACATATGTATGTGTCTTGTATAAGTAACTATATTTGTACCGTAACATTTTATTATAGCTTATTCAATCAATTTTGCTCTTTATATTTTATCAGGCCCATCAGTGATGGCCATTCTGATTTTTATGTGCATTTCATTATCTAGTCGAAAGGATCTCGTCGATACGAGGGACTAAGAGCGTTACCTACCTACCCACAAATTCGTATCGAGAAAGCCAAGCAACTAAAGTATGATCTAGAACGCCGAACCCCCATTCGGGCGGGAGGGCTGCGAAATGATTGGGCTTGTGGATCCTGAGTTGCAGGGAAAACCCACACCACTTCGTTCTGGAAGTCCCGGTGTTACTCAGGGAGATGTGGTCCAAGCGAAGGCCCTGAATTTGCATTAGTGAGTCCCTGTAAATCTATAGAGACGAGAACCAAGAGATTCCTGCAAAGTCTGCAGCCACAGCTACCGTAGGTGGCCACGAAGAGGCACAGCAGAAGTGTTGGTAATGGAAAGGCTATGTACTGGCAGGGGAAGGCTTGCGCACTTTGCTTCCCTTTCAACCACAAGGGCTAGCCAGCGGCAGAAGCTGCAAAACAAAAAGACAAGCAAAACAGGCATTTAACACTAAACGGCGTGTCGACACGCCCTGGCGCCCACCAACGACTGCACCCCCTACCACTGCCTTTTGGGTTCTGCCCTTTTAGGCAAAGGTTAGATGAAGGATACCTTGATCATAAACCAGGATCGGGAGTGCCTATAGACGAGTACCAATAGACATGTGTCTCAGCAGCTCTATGCACCCGATGATGAAGCCTGGTCGCCTTGAGCCTTTCCTGCCATCAGGGCCCTTCTCCCCTCGGTCAAGATACGGGTGCGAAGACTGGACACATTCCTACCTGTTTAAATCTAGTGCAGGTTTGATGCCCTCAAGAGGGCATCCGTCATCATCAATCTCGATGGACTTCCCAAAGCTAAGCCAAGCCATCTGTGAACTAGTCCCTGAGAGTTGTTAATGGCACCATCTCGGCCCCTTTAAAACTCAAGGGTGAGAATTTACTGCAGCTGGTCCAATCCGCTCATCCCTACATGAAGTAGAACGTCGCCGTACTTTGAGAGTTTTCTACGCATTTCCTTGATGGCTTGAAATTCACCATTCAGGTTGGTTGATGTGTCTGAGATAAAAATTATCCACGCCCATGTTTTCATTAACCATGGGGCAAGAACGGACGGACCCTTACCTGCCTCAAAATCATAGAACTCACCGCTCCCACATCTTCCCATGTCCCACAATGGTCCTCTATGAGGGTTATTGCCGTAAAAAGCGTTAAATAACCCACTCTTCAAACATTCACCAACCTCACCTTTAACAACTTGGCTGAGATGAATATCAATACATATACACTACCGGCCATGATAACTGGAACCTCTAATTTCATAAAATAACACAAATTAACAAGTGGAAAGGGAAGAAAATGTAACAGTACATAATGTTGTATACATCAACTTGAATGTAAACATGAAGAATATAGCAAGATACCGATTTACAGAATAACCAAATTTTTGACTGCTCAAAATATCCGCTTTTGCTTCGATAATTGGTATACTATTTACCATATTCTTGGCATTCCATTTACCAAAGAAACAAAAATATCCTTGGTTGTTGAATGACGTTCAAACATTCCAGCAAACAGTCCCATAGAATATGTGCATTTGTTGCTTGCTTCTTTCTCACTCGTTTGTCCAGATAATCCTAAAAGAGTTCGATGGGATTGCAGTCAGGAGACTGGTGTGTGGCAAAGCAAGATTGTAAGCTGTCTTTCCTGTTCTTTCTTCTCCAAGTAAATACGACATAGTCAGGAGGTGTGCTTAAAATCATTATCCGGCTGTAAAATACAATTTTGACCTGATTAGATGGATACCAGCGCTGCAAAATTGAATCGTAGCCATATTGGTCTGATTTGTTTGAAATATTATATAGATCTCTCCCACTTAATAGTCAGCAAAACGAGCTACAAACTCTCACACTACCACTATCATGCTTCAGCATAAAAACAATACAGTGACGAGCCATTCGCTCACCATTTCTCTTGCTTACAAAGACCACTAAGTTTGAAAGTAAAATTTTAGAATTTGATCTAATCGATTAAAAGAATCCTTTTCCAGTCATCGATCACCCAATGTTGATGCCATTTAGCCTAAGATAATCTGTTTAGCTTCTCTAAGCCCCTTTCTTCACCGTTGTGGCGGAGACCTTTGCTTTGTCACTGTTGTTTAATTGTTAATCTATTTCTGGAGCAGTAATCAAGCAGTTTCAGGGAGATGTCACTCTGAGGACCCTTGGATGTGACTTTAGATTATTTTGTGTACCATCCTCTGCATTGTTTTGCTTGCAGTATACCTCTCTTGAAACCTCTTGATAACATTTATTACTGTACTGACCAAAACTTTTAAAGTTTTTCTGATATTTTTTAATATGATATCTCTTCCTTGCGAAAGGATATAATGTTTAGCTATTCAAAAAATGGACATCGAGCACTTGGGAGACCTGATCACAGATGGAGAAGATTATTTTGAAGCTGGTTGAAGCCTACAGGCTTTTAAAAATTGTGATAGTAATTCCTGAAAAATGTGAAAACAAACTTTAATGAAATTTAGCTAAAATATTATTATAGCTAAACCTCTTTAGGATATTATCGATAGAATTATAGATATGAATTTCAGAAATTATTTTGAATCAATAAAAAAACAGATCATGTTGTAAGAAAGTATTGACATTTTAAGGAATGTAAAAGAAATCGCTTCTTATTTCAAATTTTAAGTCTATTCTTTAAAAATCATTTAAAGTGAATTAATCATCACACTTTTGATAAGAATTTTGTGTGTTTATTCGAGGTTTTTAAAATTCTTGAAGGTTGTGAGTTTGTATGACAGTATCTAGAGTTTGTGTTATATGAATAATCAATTAGTACTGCCAATTCTCGAAATGCGAAGTCATATAGTAAGTCACGATTAGCTCTAAAAGTCTTTTCTCTTCATTACGCATCCACTCAAAGTTGATTTTAATTTTCAGAGATTGAAAACTAGTTTGTTCATACTTTTTATGATACGAGACCATTCATACGTCACAAAAAAGTAAAACCTCATCCATTTATATTTCTTCATACTTTGTTTTGTAGGTTCAGCCCACAGAATTGCATAATTAGTTAGTCTATTGTTCTCTGTTGATCAGACATAAAGAAAAAAATCATGTCATTTAATTACTTTGCCTCTCTAGTAAATTTCATGTTTACAGAAGCTAGTTACTCAAATATGATCATATTAGTGTGAGACAACATAATTATTCACTCTTATAATTTAAATAAATAAAGTTATTAAACCTCACAGATAGATATAAAATAGATTTTTACATTTTGCTTTGCTTCCTTGACGCTCTAAAATTGGGAAAAGTTCGGTTAATAAGAACATAAGAAAAGAAGGAGACTGCAAAAGACCATTCATGGCCTACACTTGGCAGCTCCTGATCCATTCAACAGACAAAAGATTTCTTAATATCTGCACTGATGCGTTGGCATTTAGAGGAACACCTCTCACGTTCAGCTAAATTAAGGCAAATTTGGTAGGGTTAGTCACAGAATGAGATGCAGACTCTGATCACCTTTAAGGTAGCTGTCATATGCTTTAGAGGTTCATATTTCTGATCCCATATTACAGGGTAGATTCAAATGGATCTTCAGTACTGTCCAAAACTCGAGAACAAAATGTCAATATTTACATTTTCTGGAAAATACGTATTTAATTTGCATGAATATTGCATATAATTAGCCCTAAGCTTCATTTAATAGAAGAGCGGAGGATAAAAAAAGTTATGAGGAAAGAAAGGTGTATTTGAAGCAGGGATGCGGCCATAACTAGAGAACGTTAAATTTTGGTTTGCACCTAAAAATTCGTGCTTACTTACTGCTTAAGGGAGTCTAACGTAATCCGATGATGACCTTGTGTCTCAGCGCATCTTCTTTGATGGGAGCGACGATGTCTGAGAATACCAATACGGGTTCTGCACTGCCGTCCACAGATGTTGTACTGGATATCAGGGTCGCACGGTGGAGGCCGTGCGACCCTCTCATGTCTCTCCTCTCGACGTCCAATAAGTACATTCCTCCGTTGCTGTTCAAAGTTGTTTATTCCTTCACTGCATCTTGTCCTCCATAGTGTCCTATCCGAGGTTAGTGTTTCCAATTCACTTGGGTTGATATTTATGCTGCGCAAGGCCTGTTTTACATTATCTTTATATCTCTTCTTCTGACTAACAGCACTTCTAACACCCTGTTCTAGCTGTCCGTACATTATTTTATTTAGAATTCTTTCATATCGCATCTCATCTGGTTAACGAACAACATGCACTCGAGACTGGTGATTCCAGCACGTGTCAAGATCGTTGTATTTGATATTCTATCTTCCAACGTTATCCCCAGAATTCTCCTTAAACATCTCATATGGAATTTTTCGAGCATCCTCATATGTTCTTGGTAAAATATTCATGCCTCACAACCATATAATAGTATGGACAAGCATACAGCTCTATAGACTGAGACTTTTGTTTCCAATGTTTGTTAGTGCGTGCACTCCCAGTCTTCCAAAAGCAGATGATGCCAGGTAATTTTACTTTGTATTTCTTCGTCTATGGTGCAGTTGGTATACAGAATACTGGGGACAACTTTTACAGGGTTTTCATTTACTGCAGTGACGGGCACGTTATCAGGTAATTCATCCCACTGGTACATGATTTCTGTCTTGTTTCAGTTTATTTCTAAACCTAGCTGGCGTTAAACTGTATGTATTAGTCCAAGCCTTCGTTGTCGTGACTGTTGATCGTGGGCAACAAGAGCGCATTCATCTGCATATTGGAGTGCCAGCACACATTTTTGTTGTGTTCTTGTATGGGCCTGTAAGCGTCGGAGGTTGAAAACATTGCCGTCAAATCTATAATAAATTTTTATCCCATCTTGAAGGTTGAGCATATTGCAGTATAGTTGGGTGGTTGCTGCTATGTAAATATTAAATATTACCGGAGCTAAGACACAGCCTTGCCGGACCCCAACATTTACTGGAAATGGCTCTGATTCTGCACCAGTCATCACAACATGACTCATTATCCCATCATGGAATACTTTGATGATGTTCAAGAATTTCTGAGGACATCCATATTTCCTTAATATTCTCAAAAGCAATTCCCTATTCACCATATAAAATGCCTTGGAGAGGTCAATAAATGCAAAACAGAGATTTTGTTGTTGCTCTCGGCTTTTCTCTTGAAGTTGCCTCGCAGCAAAAATCATATAAACTGTGCTCCTCTGCCTGTGGAAGCCTCGTTGAGACTCTGGAACAACTCTGTCAATCAGATGCTGATTAATTCTAAATAGTATGATTCTTGACAGAACCTTCCCTACCACGACTAGCAAAGATATTCCTCGGCTGTTCCCATAGTCTGCACGGTCACCTTTGTTCTTATTTATATAGACACGATATTAGCATCTTTCTAATCCTGTTTTTGGTCTTATTTTTGCCAGATGAGGGCTATTAGATCGTGTAGCCTATTTATCAATGTTCTTCCACCATTTTTATATATTTCTGAGGGGACTCCATCTAGGCCTGGTGATTTGTGGTTCTTTAAACCCTGGATTGCTCTGTTAACTTCTTCTATTGTCAGCTCAGCATACAATTCATTTATTGTTGGGTACTCTTGTAGTAGGTTTAGTGCTGTGGGGTCAGTATGATTGCATGTATTTAGGAGTTGGCTATAGTGTTCTATCCATCTTGCAACAATTTCATCTCTTCCAGTGTATAGTGGGCTTCCATCAGCTGATCTAACAGGTGTTATTATCTGTCCGAATGGGCCGTATACTTGATTTAATGCATCATAGAAGTTGTGGCTGTCTCTCACGTTGGCAAATCCTTGTATTTCCCTGGCTTTTCAATCCACCACTTATTTTGCATTTCTCTTAAGGCTCTCTGTGTCTCACCCAGAATTAGTCTCCATTTTTGTAATAAAAACTGAGATCACCTGTTATTCAAGTATGCAGAGTGGGCGTCATTTCTCCTTTTCAGTAGTGTTTTATTATCTTCAGAGTTCTCGTCACACCAGTCTTGATTTTTGCAACACTTGATATGGCATTCCTGAATTGTTTCCAGGCATCATTAACTGTTCCCATTTAATTGAACGGCGGGAGCTCATTCAGCCTGCCGCTTATTTTTGTAGCTAGTGCAGTTTTTGTCTGTGGATCTGTTATTGCTCTGAATTTCAATTTCTTCTGAGGGGCTCAGCGTCGGCAGGGAGGTCGAATTCGTAGCGAAGGACAGATCTGACCAGCCTGTGGTTGGTCCAACATTCCGCTCCACCATCGCTCGTGTGATTAATACGTCTTTTTTGTCCTGTTTTTAACAATCACATAATCGATCATGTGATCTCGGATGCATCCATGTGCCCTTGTATATTTTTCATCTGGAAGATGGTGTTCGTAATCGAAAGGGAGAATTCTGAGTATATCACAAGAAGGGGATGTCCATTTTCATTAATTTTCCCAATGCCATGATGCCCAATTACTCTTTCCCACACATGATGTTCCACACCAACACGGCATTAAAATCTTCGAGAAGGATTATCTTGTCATTTTCGTCCAGCAGCTGAAAATGTTCATCAAACAAGTCATAAAATGAGTCCTTGTCCTCTTCGGTACTATTTAGAGTAGGTGCGTACAGCTAAAAATTGTGGTATGTCGTCCCTCAGGTAAAGGAATTGTCCATTTCATCATACGTGCAGTTATTGCTATTGGTGTGTTAGTGATTGCTTGCAATATACGGTTTTTGAAAGCGAAGCAAACACCATGGTTGCGTCGTTTTTGAGTTGAGTAGCCTATCCATTAGAATGTGTTGCCGCCACCATCCTCTACCAAGAAACCTTCGTTGGGCAGCCTCAATGCTGCAATATCAATGTTATTTCTTTGAGGGTTCAAGGGACACCAGAGTTGTTCTCCGTGGAGGTCGATTGTAATTTCCATAATCTGCATGTCAGTCCATCAAGGTGCGAACGTTCCAACCTCAAATAGTGAGTTTTACATTTTTGTATCTTATTCTTCGCCACATTTATGGGGTGACCTGACGAGCGTGGCCACCCGCCCAGTTAAGGGTGAAGCACACAATTTGGGGGAAACCTTTTCTATGCCTCTTCCCCGTGTAGGGGTGAGCAGTGTGGTCCTAAAGATGGCTCCTCAGTCGCGCAGAGAGACGTCGAACACATCTGCTACCAGATAGTGAGCGACCATTAGCTCCACGCAGCCAGACGTGTAGACTACCAGCTAGGGACCGCCAGTCGCAGCCACAACCTGTCTCCGTTAACAGTCACCCATCGCCGCCGGACTACTCATGTAAGACACAAGCACCTGCACTAAAAGTTCGAGTGGGTAAGGAGGCGTGCTATCTTCAGACCCACTATCTTGACCACCAGCCCATGGCCCCAATATTAAGGAGAACCAAGACAATTGGGATAAACTAGTAGTTGCAGAAGGTTACCGACAGCCAAGGAAGTAAGTATCCTGGCGTTGTCATTATGCCTACCTCTGGGGCATGCCTTTTCCTCAGAGTTATGCTCCCGAAGTCTTTTGCCCAAAAGGGGCTAAACCACAAGACAGCTGGCCACCTCACTTGGTTTAGTCCATCAGTCGAGATGGTGTACCAGGGTGTGGCGCTGAGAGCCACAAGTGAGAGATATAGGGTGGCTGAGACGAACAATAGTACAGAACCACCCCTCGGAATGCGACTGTTCTGAAACAAGAATTACTACGCCTTCAAACACACCAGACGCCCCAATTCGTAAGATATGTATGGCAACACAATCTTACGTGTATTGTAGACTGCTAATAATGGTGATTTTGTTTTACCAGGATAGCAAGACGACTCAAGATCGAAAAATCAACTGTGAGCTGTTTAATATTTTGATGTATTGTAATCGGTAAAAAGTGTGATTTCACGAATAATAATGTTCTATGCAGATACAGGGTACTGCAAATCTAAGAAGAAAAATGGGCGGTCTCGAAAAACCACTCCCATCGGGTGTCGATGAAGGGCTGGTATTTATATAGCAGCCTAAATTTTATCTTTAGTTGCTCAAAAAATAAAACTGAATGTATGGCGCTAGACTGTGTCACGTCACTAGTGAGAGTTATGGCTCATAACATGCTCCTCTGCTAAAACAAACATTCATAAATACAGAATGATAAAGCGGCTTGATTGGCATTTGCTACTGAGCATGTATCCTGGATGCTAAAAGGTGGAAAATCGTGTTTATCAGCGAGGAAAGCAAATTCAGATTTTCAGATTGAATCGGAAGTAGCGTGTAAGGCGTCCTATAAATGAAATATTCAATCACAATTCACGAAAAAGATGGTTAAATTTAGAGGTGAAGGTAGCGTTAGTGTGTAGGACATGTTTTCAAGCTCTTGAGCTATCCTGCTCCTCCGTTGAAGCAACAAAATAAACGATGAGATATGTGAGAATCTGTTCCAAGAACATGCAACCCCCTCTCTCTGAAAATCTGGAGTTCATGAGTCGATTTTCATCCAAGACATTGCTCCGTGTTACACAGGAAAGAGTGGAAAGCAGTTCTAAGATGCTGAAAATATTGCATGCTAACTGACCTATCCAGAGCCCTCCTGATTTGAGCACGATAGAAAACCTATGGAAGATTCAGTGAGAGGTTTATGGCTCGGAAAACTACGAATGTTGAATGTTGAAGATTATAAGAAGAATTGAATATAATCACGTCATTCAGAACAATGGCTTGCATTCTTCTTATTATTATTTTGTCCAATATTCTATGAGAAAATTATGTTGTTTTGGACGCATTCCTTTCTTAAAGTATACATTACTTTCGTCATTACCTTTTATTTATCCACTGGTCTACGAAGTAAAACACAGACACTATCAGAGGCAAATTTCAAATAATATTCTGTGCAATTTTAATGGAACTTAAACGATTATTTTCAAGATGTAGAATTTGTTGGGGTTTTTTCTTTAGTTTTGAATGTTCCTGTATTAACTATCAAAGATATCATGGTATTTTTTAACTTTTACTATGCTATTATAGGAACACGAGTACACACTTACCTACATAAATACAGTATTGGTTGAGATCAACAGTGACGGCTGCATTAATTAGTTTAAGTTTCAGCTTTATTACTCTTTCGCAATGCTATACTCAGCGGCCATAAGACGAGTGACATTCTTTTATTAGCCAAGATGTCTTTCAAACATATCCGAGTCATCCTAAGGGCAAAGTGAGTGAAATAAAATGCAAAAGGAAAGAGCAAGAAAAAGATACAAATCGGTCGAGGACCCACTCGAATCTGGCACCCATCGTAGTGATTTCACGAATAGAGCCCAGTTATGGCCTCTAGACCTCTGGGAGAAGAATTTTTGAAAAATGGTGCCCCCAGGCAGGCATTAGACCTAGAGCTTAACGTAGGATCCGAACAACATTGTTTATCCCTTCATCAATTTTCCATTCATCTTTTTTTCTTTCTCAGTCCCTAGTGTCTTCTGTGGGGCCAGTTTTTATGATTTGATGCAGTGAAAATCCCAGAGTTGAAAATGTAGGGAGCAAGAGGTTTGTATTGGTTGTTATGTTGTCGGGTGGTCAGGCATTTTGATTAGATGTTAAGTTATAAATTAATAACTAGAAGTATCTACTTCAATATTTTTAGTTATTTGTTTTGTTGGTTAGTTTTGTAAGTTTCTAGTTATTTATTCTGGCGTTAAAATCATTTTAGTATTGGTAACTAACTACTACCTGATATTCTTTCTTGTTTACTTTCTTTCCTTTCCTAACTTCTTTGTAATTTTAGGTTATTCACTTTTAATTTAGCTATGCATAAATTATTTTTATACGTTTGAAAAGCTTTGTTTGTTTCGTTCTCTTTATTAAATATGTTTATCTTTTTCTAGGTCTCAATTGAATTTCTTGTTTAATAGGTGTAGACCATCTAAGGGGTGGAAATTTGGAGTTGTCCTGGCTATAAATTCTTTTCATATTAAAGTTCAAGTTTGGGCTCATTTCGTTAGCAGTATTGTTTTGAGTTTTTTCTTTTTCACTTTATATACCATATTTGCATTTTTTTTCTATTTATGTAAATATTTCTGCCACTTCTCGTTCCATTCTTGTTACATTGCTTGGAAATTCTTGATGGGATCTCTATCCTTCTACCTGTTCACTTTGGCTTTTTATGTGTTTTTCGTTGGTTTCTCAGCTCTGCCATTCTCGTATTTGTAATAAAAAATCACTTATTTTGGATCTTATGAATCTTTAATAGACTGTTTTAGTGATGTGGCACATTGCTACAGTAGGCTATACCAGTGCTGAATTAATTAAAGTATTGGTATATATTTGATTTGTTTCTTGCTAGCAGTGTTTTCACTCTGTATAGTAGTTGCAGTTCCATTTTTTCCTTCTTTGCTCTTTTCATTACATGTTCCTGCAACCTGTTTTCGTGAATCTAAATCCAAGTACTCGTACTTTGCACTCTTTGTTGTACCAGTCCGAAATGTTTTTTTTTGTTATTACTTATTTTTGAATGTATGTTCGCAACCATTTATTAAAGTTATTTTTCCTGTTGTCATTCTTGCTTGCTCTAGTCCATTTCTATATGGACATGTCACTAATTGAGCCATATCATCTGCGAATTGCATATTGAGACATTCCTCGTTTCTAGGTGGATATCTGTAGTATATATCATATAGGATATTTAGCTCAAACATCCGCCTTACGGTAGTAAAACTTATACTTTAAACTTTATTCCTGGTTGGTTTGTTCAACTTTATGTAAGCGTGTCTTTGCTTTACACAGTAATAAATGATTCGTTCTATTTTAGTTCAAATACCCAATCTGACTATTTTATATTCAATTCCCCTTTCCAATCTTAGTTAAAAGCTTTAGATACTTCTAAGTAAACAACTATGTATATGCTCGACTTTTTTCCTTGTCTTTTTTTAAGTCCCTCATGAAATTAACCGGCAGCCGGTTATTGAAGATGTTTTTAAAGTTGACTATTGCTAAATAGTTTCTTCTTGGTGGTTGATACACAGTTTCAATTATTATGTTGGTGAGTTCAATCTTTATTTCTATCGCAACGTATGCTTCCATTACTCCTTGCTTAGTTCTGTACTAGGTCCTTTTTAGAGCTATCGAATCTCCGTTGTGTCCCTTTTTTGTTATGTTTGTGTCTATTACTTTAGAATTCAATATTTTACTTTTGCCTTTAGATTTATTCCATGTCCGAATATTAGCATTACACCTTGGTCGATTCTTCCGAATATATTTCTATTTGTCGTATGTTTCTCTTTCCTTCCATTTGTGTTGAGTTGTAGTATTTTCACTTTCCTTCTCTCCATATTTCAAATTTTTTTATGGTAAGGCAGTTTTAAGGAGGGTACTCTTTAGAGTTGCTTACTTCTCCCGTTTTTTTTATTTTTTGTTTCAATTCTTATTCTCTATTCATAAAGGCATAGGGGGGCAGGAATAGTCTCTCTATGGGGACTGTCTCTCTTCAATTTTTATTTTTTTCTCTTCTGAACATCTCTTCGGATGGTTTCTTTGTTAGATTCTTCGGTGTTGTCTTCTGATTCTATTTCTTCGCTTTCACTTTCTTCCTGTGGTTCATCTTCGTCTGTCCGTTGTATTTTCTGATATGCCTTTATTATGTTTCTGTGATGTTAATGTTAAAGATGGCTAAAGAGTTGACTATGTAGCTTTGGGAACTTCATTGGTTTTAGTCCTTTATCTTTTATCATCTCGTTCTGTGAGGTTAGGTATGTTCCTGGGTTCGCTCTGTTCATTATATGAGAGTCTAAATATATATAAGAATTTTTACACTTAATGGTTTCTCTAGATTTATTTGGGCAACTTGTCTCTGTTTCTTTATTTTTTGAGGCAAATGCATAGGTCCTGGTTACCTTGATCTGTGTTTTTTATATTTCATTTTCTTTCTTTATATAATTTAGCTTCGCTTTGGGCATGTCATGGTCATTTTTCTGTGGTTTCCGTTGCAGCTTATGCACGTCTTTGTTAGACTTTGACAATCACTCCAAGAATGGCCTTCTAATACGCACTCTGAAAAGATTGTGAAGTCTTTCTTGGGGCAATTGGTTGTCATATCTTCTTCCATCTCATAACACCGAAACAAACCTTATTATGTCTCTCTAAATATTCAGGAGTGTTATCCTTATGCTGTAAGCCAAGAACCCTTTGTCGATAATTTTTTTTATTATTCACATTGTTTCACATATTATCTTGAATATATGAGCATGGTCTTTGAACTTTACTACTTCATGTATTTTTCCCAGGCCTGTTCTCTTCTAGCTCGAAATACCATATCTAATTTTTCAGCGTAGTACTTCCTGAGGATGAGAGCAGAAGGTCCTCATTGATATTATTAGAGCAAATTACCGTGAATCTGTTGATAATTATGATGAATCTTATTAATGGAATCTTCTAGTGAGAGAATATATGTTGCACCACTTATTATGGTTTCCTTTTCCCTCTATTGGATTTTAATCGCAAATGTTCTCTTTTTATATTTTTAGTCTCCTCACCCCACGAGGTTCCTTGGTGAAGTGAAAGAGATACCCCTGCTCATCTAGTGATGACAACCACCAGTCTAAACCTAGCTCTATGTATATTGGTCCAGGGGCATACTCGCATTAGTCACCCTTCCTTAATAAATCTCTTCTTACCAGCAGGCCTACAACTGATTTTGGATCGGTAGCCATTAATGCCTACCCCCACCTTGTTTGTCCCATAACGGGGTTTCCTTCAGGCAGGGCTGTGGAGTCGGTAGGCTAAAACCCCAACTCTGACTCCTTAGATTTTCAATAGTTCTACTCTGACTCCGACTCCGACTCCGACTCCGACTCCAAATCTCTGTTTTATCTAATAATCTTAAAAATCCTTTATTGCATGAAAACTGTGATACTGGCTTTCCTTCTTTATTGAGTTTATCATTTGGCTATTTTACAACTAATATTTTATAAATTATCAACCTAAATGGTTGAATAAACTAAATTAGTATGGCATATTGAAATTTTATATATAAAAGAAGTTTTTGAAGATTTCAAAAGAAAAAGTTCTCGATATGCATAATTAAAACGAAATTCTAAAGAGAAAATATATCCTAACCTCTGACCCCCACTTTATTGAAGACCACGTGCGAGTGTATCCCGCCATGGAAAACATCACCTTGCTGTTCGGGAACATTCGAGAAGTTTCGAATCCTGAGCGCATTGGGGAAATATCCCCCAATCCTTCGAAATCGTCCTGAACCTTCCCCCCTCTCCCAGGGGACGAGGCGAGAAAGAGCGGCTGTGTTTCGCGCCTTGCTGTCAAATGATGAATCGACTCCTCCTCCGGTTTAAGATGCCTGGAGCTTGTGAATCCTTTATCCAAATTCACCCTTTTCCTTCGGAATATCCCATAAAAATACTCGGTTTTGACTGGAGATCGAGTAGTCCTGCACACACCCCAAGGTCGTCTTCATCGTCTCGTTGAATCCCGTGAGCGTTCATACGACAAGCAAGTCAATTGGTAACTTCTGTAAACGTCAAGCCTTTGAATTTGCGCAACAGTCTCCCTTAGTTTAATCGAACCGAAGATAATCTCCATCGATTATCCTTTGAGGAAAATAAGTTTTCTCTTCCAGTGGAATTACGATTGTTCCCACATTTCCCGTCAGACGTCATCTTTGAAGATTGGCTATCTTCATCGGAAGGATCGTGCATCTCTTGCCTCATTCGGAGCGTGTCCCACTTACCTCATCCGAACGTTCCCCACTCCCCTCATCGCAACAAGGACCTTACTCGAAGTCACCGAACCGTAAGACTGAAACACCCTCTATTATTTGTATTGTCAAGTCCCCCTCCTTTTTATCTGAGCCTAGTAACGCTAATCAATATAATTATATTTGAGAATCCCTCCTCATAATAATTATCTAGAGACTATTTCAATTTAAATAATCCCCTTTTGCCATTATTAATTCTTATTTTGATTTTTGTAAATAAAATTATAATTTTGTTAATTCATCTTTAACTAACCTTGAACGATACTCTCGGCCTATTCAAGTAAAGCATGCCAACCATTTATACACTCTGTCTGATTATTAAAGATTTGAACCCCAATGCTTCAAGTTTGACCTCCTAGTCGGTTGTTAATTCATGCGACCAGTCCTTAAAAGGTTCACGTTGAAGTAGGTGATTAAGCCCCCCCCCCCGCATAATGTAGGATTAGTGTATGGCATAGAGTGGTGTACCATGATATATATATATATATATATATATATATATATATATATATATATATATATATATATATATATATATATATATAAGTAATTTTAGCATTGGAAGTTGCAATTTAATTGTTCTTTTCAAGGGAATTTATTGGAATCCATGCATTTGATATTGAATCAGCCATGTTGTTTATAAAAAAAAGCAGGTTATCCGGCGATTGTGTATTCTTCATAAAGATTTTTGGAAGATCTTCCAAGAATCTTCTTGAAAGATTCTGAGAAGACTTTCATAGTGTATACATGTAATGTATGTATGTTCATACAACGCTACAAAAATTATTTATTGATATAATTTCATAATTTAGATAAAAATGTGAAATATTGTTATATTACTATCGACCATAATAAAATTTTCAAAACTCAAGTTTTTAGAATTGTTATCTTTATAAGATAAAAACAGCAGTCGGAGTCGTATGTTTTTAATCGACTCTGACTCCGACTCCACGACTCCGTCGTTTAGCGCTCGTTCCGACTCGTCACCGGCTCCTTGCCCTTTACTCATTCTTCCTTCCTTTTCTCGTTTTATGCCCGGCATCCTTTGGGATCACCAAGAATAAGCACCCATAGGCAGATCGGAACGAGACACAGGCTCGTTCAGGCCAACCTGGAGCACGTACAAGCAGTCACCGAGAGCGGCGAAGAATCCGCCACCATCCAGGGACAATCAGTCGTCGCATCCTTGGACTCGCTGGAAGCCACCCGAAGATCTGAGGAAATTAGCAGCGCGGCCACTCCTGTTACCAGGTACTTTCTTCCTGATCCCCAGTTCCTTCCAAGAGGCTTCACGTCAGGAGCAAGCATCACCCACCCTTGGTAGGGGTCCATCGGTGGAGGCTCTTATCTCTGGCTTTACCCGGGTTCAGTTCACAACATAGACAAGTGAACCTCCTCCTTCCTACCCATTGGTACCAGAAACCCCACGCCTGCTCACCGTCTCGTGACGCCCACCACCCGCCTATGGATCCTGGGCCCTGCCGACGCCTTGAAGAGGCCGTGGAAGCCGCCCTACTAACCGGCCTCGCCAGGGCCCGTGCCTTCCTCCAAGACGTTCGTGATGGCATCACCTGGCAGGAGGAGCTCCATGTCGCAAGGACCCGACGTCGCATTGGTCTCGATGACCGCCCCCGTTCCGACACCTCCGAGGAGTTTCGATCCCTCTTCCCCGCCAGCTCCCCGTACTTCCACACACCTTCTCTCTCTTTAGACTCGTCGGCCTTCCCCTTCCGGATCTCTGCTAGCGACTCCGACAATATCCTCTTCTCGCGAGCTTCAAGGCACGACCTCTTCGGACTCGGGGAGTCTTCCGCATCAGTCTCTATTTCCAACGCCGCCCCCAAGGACCCTACCACCACGCCACCGGTCCCACGGGAATACCTGTTCACCGAGCTCCCTTCCCCCTTCTCACAGGTGGTCTAGCTCTCTTCCGACGACGAGATCATCCTCATGGACCCTCCTCCTACCACGGCCCTTGACCCCCCCTCCACGTCAGCCGAGCTCTCGCACCTCTTCGAAGAAGCCTCGACTTCTCTGAGCCGTGTTACCATTGCGGACGATTCGGCCCTCAGGGCTTTCTGCACCGAGGCGGCTGAGGAACTGGGTGCCCTCAACATAGAGGACTCCGCCCGGACAACTAGAATTCATCACGGGCACCCACTTGCCTGGGCTGGGCGGTACTAATGGTCCTCAACATACACCCCCTCCTTCTGTTTCCTCAGACTCCTCGTTCTCTTCCACCCATCCGTCGGACTAGAGTGATATCCTTCAAAACATCATGAGCAGCCCCCCGGACATTGTCTCACCGAGAGGAGACCGAAACGACCAAGACAACGACAACCGAAACGACAACAACAACGCGAACAATAACTGGCAGGAAGGATAACAGCAGCAGGATTGGGTCAGCCCAGGATTGGACCCCCTTAAGCAGGCACAGGAAAACCTCGCCCCGGATACCCGTCTCGATATTCTCCCGCCGGGGTCGTTCAACTCTGAGCCCCGCTCCTCCCACCTCTTGAAGGCCACAGATACGGGAGGCGTTAAGGTTTTCATGAAACGCGGATACCGCTACTGGCAAGCCTCCTTGGCTAGGATGACGCCCCTCGTCGAGCAGCTCTTGGAAAATGGTATCGTGGAGGAGGGACATATCATACAGGCACACAAGATCTTTGGGGTACCCAAACCCAACCGTACAGCACGCCTTGTCTACGACATGTCCCCGGCCGCCGACGCCTACGACATCCCTTCCTTCTGCCTCCCTTCTGTCCCCAAGGTCCTTGCCCAAGCGCCGGAGGGCTCCTTCGCCATCAAACTCGACCTCAAAGATGGGTTCTACCAAAGATGGGTCGTCCGTATCGCCGTCGACGCATCCCCCTGGGAAATGTGCCTCGTCTCCAGTTCTTCCCAATTCGATGTGGACTGCCGAAACTGGGAGTTGGGCATCTTCGCACTCGAGTCCCTTGTCCTCCTTCTCACCCTCCTCGTGTAGGGTGTCGCTGCTTCCGTTTTAAACGCCCCCCATAGATTTATCCGGGGCACCGTTTCTGATGCAGATGACGCTGTCGACGGTCGTCAACGGCTGGGTGAGAACCGCGGGCGTCGTCGCTCACACGTACCTAGACGACCTCATGGCTGTGGGCCCCAAGGCTGGCTTAGAAGATTTCTCGCCCTTGCCCACGCCAGCTCGGTTCGCCTGAACCTCAGGAAATATATCCTAGGCCCGACTACTACCCTGACCTACCTGGACATCGAGGTCGATCTTCGTGGCTACAGTACGAGGATCACTTAAAAACTTAGAGAAAAGACTACGAATGCCCTGAGATACGTCGCTACCCGTCCTGTTTCCCGCAAGCGTTGGCTCCGTCTGGCGGGACTATTGAACTTCGTTGCCCCCGTCCTCCGTATGCCTTTCCTGTGGGTGCAGCTCTGTTATTCCCAGCTGACCAACCCACTTTCCAAGGCCTTCCACAGCCTGATCCCTTTCACCCACCGAAGATGGACCCGTTGGAAGCTCCCTCGACCTTCGCCGGTCCGTATCGCCGTCGACGCATCCCTCTGGGGAATGTGCCTTGTCTCCAGTTCTTCCTAACTCTATGTGGACTGCCGAAACTGGAAGTTGGGCATCTTCGCACTCGAGTCCCTTGTCCTCCTTCTCGCCCTCCTCGTCTTCCCGAAGGCCCAGATCTACTCCGATAACATTCCGGCCATTAGAAATGCCTTCCCAGGTAAGGTGTACAACAGCCTCCTGGACTTCCTGTCTCCTCGTTTCATCGTGGAGTTTACCAAGTCCTTCCGGACAAGCTCCCGGCATATTTTATATGTCAGTAGCTGCCGGAACCTAGCGGATAGCGCTTCGCGTACCTTTGCAGGAACCTTCGATTAGCTATCAGAGCACCTTCCTCCTAGGTGGCTATATAGGAAGCCGTCCGCACCGCGGAGCGCCATTCGTCATTTAGCGCTCATTCCAACTCGTCACCCGCCTCGCCCTCCTCGCCCTTTGTCCCACCATCCCAACATGTCTTTGAAACTCCCCCTACCCAGTTTTAAGGCTGGGTTTTGTATCTACACCGGGCCTAAGTCCCGCTTCCGGTTTACGTCTTGTCCATGCCAGACATCCTTGTATCTCTTGTAATAAAAGTAAGGATCCTACTCTCCAATGTGGGGGAGGACTAAATTAAACGACTCCACAGCCTTGCCTGCAGGGGATCGTTCTCTTCTACAACCAATGCTTCT
Source organism: Ceratothoa steindachneri (assembly GCA_963969495.1). Taxonomy (NCBI): domain Eukaryota; kingdom Metazoa; phylum Arthropoda; class Malacostraca; order Isopoda; family Cymothoidae; genus Ceratothoa; species Ceratothoa steindachneri. The sequence continues at coordinate 105,303,226 of OZ018321.1, read as the reverse complement.
GGGAATTTCCCGGTGACCAAGTTGTATAGTGCTAGCATGAAAGAAAGTAGAGATAAATAGTTAAAAAAAAATGAAAACAGTTGTGAAGAAAAAATAACACTGATTTAGAGTGATAACTCGTTAAAATGTGATATAAGAGTCTGCAATCATCCCAACCAGCACATTTATTCATTTTTACTTCTCTTAATACGAGTCGGTATCTCAAGTTATTCTTATGAAGATTTTCCTTTGCAAAGCAAGCTCGGTTACGAATTTCCTTAGAAAAGAGTTGCTTTACCAGCAACGCCAAAGGTGTGTACCAAGTCAGACAAATTCCGTCATGAAGTGAGTGAAAAACTATTGGATATTAACAGGGAAGAGGATTACTACCCCATCCTCACCCCTGAAGGGGTGAAAGGGAAAGCGACTCCATGTCCCGTCAACCTCTCTCCCACAGGCTCAAGCCCGGAGGAGGGAGGTCGGCGGAAGTCTAGTAAAGAGAGAGAGAGAGAGAGAGAGAGAGAGAGAGAGAGAGAGAGAGAGAGAGAGAGAGAGAGAGAGAGAGAGAGAGAGAGAGAGAGAGAGAGAGAGAGAGAGAGAGAGAGAGAGAGAGAGAGAGAGAGAGAGAGAGAGAGAGAGAGAGAGGAGGAAAAGAATGAAAGGATGGTGAAATGAGAAATAATTAGGAAATAAGAAGTTGATCTAAGTTGACCTTCTTCCTGAGCTAGAGGGGGAGGGGTATAACAAGGTCTGCTGACCAAAGAGTCGCGTGCTCTCACTTATTAAGATTTATGACCTTAAGACCTACAAAACTTTCAATAGTTCTTTGACACAACTCAAAACTACCATGGCAATTTTATCATTTAAAAGAGAATGTAAAACAACATAGGGGTTTCAAATTTTGTTAGAATCGTCCAAATAGTTATTATGTTATTGACAAAACAAAATAATTCCAGGGCTAACCTTGACGACTTTGGCAATTATATTATTCGAAAGAGAATGTAAAACAACATAAGGGTTTCAAATTCGTTAGAATGGGCCGAATAGTTATGTTGTTATTTCTCCCCAAAATTAATTCCATGGCTAACCTCGAGAGGACCTTGTCAATTATATCATTCAAAACACAATGTAAAAATTGCTAAGGGTTTAAATTTCGTTAGAATGGGCTGAATAGTTATGATGTTATTGTCAAAACAAAATAATTCCATGGCTAACCTTGGGAGGACTTTGGCAATTATATCATTTGAAAGAAAATGTAAAACAACATAAGGCTTTCAAATTCCTTTAGACTCGGCCGAATAGCTATGATGCTATTGCCAAAACAAAATAATTTCCGGGCAAACCCTATGAAGACTTTGGCCATTATATCATTCGAAAGCGAATGTAAGATAACATAAGCGTTTAAAATTTTGGTAGAATCTGCAAAATAGTTACAATGTTATTATAAAAACAAAAAAAAGCAAAATGGGGACCGACCAACCGACATAGCGAGATGTAATCGCTCGCCTCTAGACTCGCACGTGACTAAAAATAGAATGGAATAGTTGCATTATTTGGACATGCTGATTAACGTAGAGTTCGAATAAAGAGCTCCTAATTATTAATGCTGCCATTGTACTCTTTCAGTTATCCAGTTATTCAGCGCAACTTCTACACAATTGATAAGAGAGCCGTCAATCTCTGTTGCCTTTGATTTCTTTTTCATTCTCATTTATTTTTCTGGCATTCATAACAGAAGAGCTGTCTAATCTCATTCAGTACTACATATGTTTCATCCTTGTGTATATTTTAGCATTCATGTCATTATAAAAATATATGTTAGAGCCACATATTACCTAGGTAAGTACCGTTGTTGCTTTAGGAGCTTTTGCGGTGAGTCTATCGTCTGTTTGTAGTGCACTTTAATCCATTTTGGATCACTTAACTTTTCACTTAATCACAATTCCACCGAATTAGATACAAGATATAATCCAAGAATATGAATACCCAATGAATCACATTCGGTGTCTTCATCAGTTATTCATATTCTTGTATTGTACATATATTGTATCTAATTCGGTGAAATTGTTTCCTTTGGGTAAGTTTTTGATATTCAAGAAATCTGTTCACGTTCATATTTTATTTCTTTAGCTTAATCTTCTTGGGCATCTTGTAAAAAATTACTTTCAGTACGTACTATGAATAGTTTCAGTGTTCCCTAGTGGTTTCTCTCGTGGACTTCTTGGAAGAGTCGTTACCAACACCTCTATTCTTCCCACATATCAATTCCGTGACTATATTTCTATTCAGGGTGACGTAGTTACCAGGGTAGATCATGATCCTGTCGTTGAAGAGTATTTCTTTGATAATTTCATCTTCTTCTTCTGTTTTTGCGTTGAAGGCCCATTCGTATGTTCCTTCTGTTATGATTTGATTACCACCTTGTGAGGGAATAGATGCCCCCGTCCCTCCTCACGAGTGAGCCTCTGGTCGTTAAGCACAACATCCTGGCAATGTAGACGCCGTAGCTCGCCCACTTAACCTCCTTTCTTCTCGACCCTCGTCCCGATCAAAAGCTGAACGGCCGGCCGATACCACAGAAAGCGCTATTCAGCTCAGGTCGGTCCCGAGACCCGAACATCGGTTAAAAACAGAAAGATTACCTCTAAGAGGTGATATTCAATTTCACCGCATAGGCGAAATTAGAAGAGTGTCGCCCTAAAGCCAGAAGGTCCTTCAAGACCAGAGGTATGAAGTCCTGAGAAAAACCGTTGGAGGAGGAGACTTCATACGGCATGTCCACGCACCCCAACCCCCTCCTGCCCCTACCCCAGTAGGGTGACGTCGTATAAAAGCGAATATTTTTGGGAAAAACGTGGTAGATTACGTGAGTCATCAAGGCTACGAAGTCCCAGGCAAGAGGCCGGGCTACCAACAAAAGGAACTAAGAAGAAGCTCATCCGGAGCTAGTTCCTGTTGATCACACCGAACTTTAAGTTAACTTGTCTAAGTTCAACTTATTCTCGTCAGAGAAACCCCCTTATCCTGGTGTATCTCAAAGCACCGAGATAGTCCTCGCCCTTGAGGAATACCGGAACTAAGAAGAAGATCATCCTCGAGCCAGTTCCCGGTGTTCACACCGAACTTTAAGTTAACTAGATTTAAGAATCAAGTTCAACTTACTCTCGTCAAAGAAACCCTCCTATCCTGGTGCATTCCAAAGCACAGAGATAGTCCTCGCCCTTGAAAGAGAGCACCGAGTGAACTCCCTTCAGCAATTTCCTGAGTCAAAGGATTACCGCAGTGGCTCATCGCTAGCCAGTGCGAATTATTCCCCTTAGTAATCAGAAGAGAAAAAAGAAACATTCTTTTATTGTCCCGTGGCGATATCATTTCCTGCCGATGTCATGTAGCTCCCCCATCTGCCACAAGTTTATTCCATTTTTCTCAAGTATAGTATTGAGAGTTACGGAGAAAGTGTTTAATTTACCTATGTTCATTATATGAGAGTAGAACATACGCGTAACTATCAGGTTGGAACGAAAGTAATGTCCGATTTTCGAGAGTAAAATTTTCGATGGTATATATTGAACTAGTGTCTCTCTCAGACACTCCACCCATTGGGTGTGGGTTGGGAAGGATGGCAATTCCAATTTTTTCAGCATAAAATCCTGAAGTTCGGCGATGGTGAGATCGCAAGTAAGCGTAGACTCGTAAATTGTAACTGGATTCCAATCGATGAGTTCAGTAATGTTGTGTTCACATTGAAGTTGACGAGGAAAGGAATAAATTTTTCTCCCCAACATCGCTCCTTTGGCGACGGTCCATGATCTTGCGAACGGCGAAGGCGCAGAGATTTTGATCATCGTCGTAGAGAAGAGAAATACAAGCAGATTTTCTGGGTGCACGTTCCATGATTTGAAGTAAGGGAACACTATGTCTCGCGTTGATTGTGGAAGAAGGCGGAAACATTTGATTTGGAAAAGAATGTGATTAGCAGCGTCAGAAATGTGTGGTCGAGTTTTGATCACAAAGCAGCAAGGAATGTAGTTGGTAACGACGTAAAAGATGAGAGAGTGCAGTTTCTTCTTAACTTTACCTTTAAAAGGATGCTTGAAGAGGTAAGCTGCGCCAAGGCAACAGGCTAAAGTAACCACCTCGAGTGGGAAATTGGTCCTGGCTTCAAATTTTCAGTTGCAAATCAATTTTCCCGTTGTGAATGTCTTTGTGGACGAGGAAAAGGCACTTCTGATCAGAGGACAAATCTGACAACACTTCATTTGTCATCTGAATTTCTACTCCATCTGGGATCAGAACGAACTCTTCCTCCCATTCTAACTCTTCCACCTTTGGTCCCTTGAAAGAATTATTGCCTTTGGTTGGTCCGTTGACAGTTTGGAATTGATTACGAAGGCCGAGCTCATTTGTATGGAAGTCACAAATTGACCAATGAACTTTTTTCACCTTGTTGATCTTCAATATCTTTCAAGATGCCACCATCTCTCTCTCAGACAAGTACATGTAATTTACTGTCACTTACCTCGAGAAGAGAAATATAGGCTAAATTATCTTGTTGTGTTGAGAAATCTGAGAGTGGCAACGGCTTAAACGGTCCGATGAGATTATTTGAACCACTTCAGAATTAGCGTGTTTGCTTGCTTTAGGCATTTTGACAATATATACAAGTAATTTCACATTTTTTTTATTTATTGAGTCAGTGATAAAATCTCTGGTAGATTTCATAAGGCTGAATTAGGATTGTAGGTAATAGGTATACCCCAACAAAGGCAACACACAGTCTAGAGAACATCGTTATTCCCAAGCGAAGAAACTGTGCAAGAGAAAACATACGACCAATTTACACTTAAAAACATTACAAGAAAATTGCTACAAAATTAAGACCATAAAACCGGATATGGAAACTAGAAACAAAAGAGGCAAAATACCCACATTAAGATCGACAAAGTGTTATAAAAGAAAAGAAATAAACAAAACAGTCGGAGTGGCCCAACTAAAAAAATAAAGAAAACAACAAAACAAGAAAAGCGTAAATTAAAGAGGCGAAGTGCCCCAAACTAAAAAAAAATGAAGGAATACAACAAAACAAGAAAAGCGTAAATAAATTGGACGAAGCACCCAAAACTAAAAAACGAAGGAAACCAACCAAACAAGAAAAGCGGAGATAAAAGAGTAACAAGGAGTAACAAGAAAAGGAAGTACCCTAGGAGACCTTACGGTCCATTCAAAGAGGGTACCTTTGGACTATCAATCGAGCAGGCACATGGCTGCTCAATTGTTTTGCGTCTCTGAACGGCCACTTTTCAAGACTTTGTCTAGTCTTGACTTGAACTGGTCAACAGATTCACTGTTGACAACTTCCACTGGAAGTGCGTTCCACTTACCGCTGATACTGTATGTGAAAAATTTCCACACAGATTGCGGTTGTAACGCTTCAGTTCAAGTTTGAAGCCGTGATTGCGCGTTCTGTTCTCACTCAGTGTGAAAATATCCCGGTAAGTCAACATTATCGAACCCTCGAAGTATTTTGAAAACTTCGATGAGCTGACCACGCAGTCTAAGGGTTTCCAGCGAGAACAGATCTAATTCCCTCAGTCTATCCTCATAACTTTTATGTCGGATAGAGGGGATCAGCTTGGTTGCCCTAGCTTGTACGCGTTCTAACCTTGCGATATCATTTCGAAACGAAGGACTCCAAAATTGTACGGCATACTCCAGGTGCGGCCGAACGAGGGAGTTATACAGACAAAGTACTATCTCCTTGTTACGGTATCCAAACTGGCGCTTGATGTAGCCTAACATCCTTTGGGCTTTCTTCTCTGCCTCGATAAGAAAGAAAATGAAAGTCTTGGCATGTGGTCACAGATCTCATTACTGATTGGCTAGACTTGAATTTCGGAATTCTCATCCTCCAATTAGAGCTCGAGTTTAAGATAGCACGTGAATACGACATGATGTTTAAATGTAGCGAAAATCTTTGAGCCAATCCTAGCAATGCTATTTTTTATCGCCTCTATGTATATATTTATTTTCTACTCTCGACTTTTTTCACTTGCAATAGCACAAATCTCCGTCCTAATGGACAGGTGTTTTCCAATCTAAAGATACCATTAGACATGTTTTACTCTATGAGTTTCATAAATGTGTAACTGCAAGTACAGCGGCAAAATCTACTTATAGCATTAATAGGAATGATGCAATAAATGAAAGTTGCAGGAGTTGGTTTTCCTGTTTCCGAAGTGGGGATTTCCGTTTAAAAGACCGAAAAAAAGAAGTTCGTTGAAAAGAACTTAACTCTAAACGGTTGAAGCTGTTGACAGAACAAGTCCTGATAAAGCTTCTAGGGAACTTACAAAATAATTTAACACATACGACTCTCCTACGCCAACTGAAAAGGATTGGAAAGGTTCCTGTGATTGGAAAATGGGTCTTTCGAAATTGCAACATCGTTATGCTTGCTGTGTCATTGCTTTCCCTAAACCCTTCAGGCACCATTTTGGGCAGGCTTGTTCCTGGTGATGAGAACTAGTTCCTTTAATGAAATATTCATTACGAACTGTAGACACCAATTAAAAAATTAATGCTAAGCTTTACTTGAATCAACCTCGTCGTTTAAAAGCCGCGTTTGGCTAGGGGCGACCTGCCCATCCTCACACAACTCGAATGACCAAGGAGCTCGGATGAGAAATATTGCATCATCCTGCTTATTCTCCTGACCTTACTCCTTCTGATTTTCACTTGTTTATGGGTTAAAGAACCCTTTGGATGGTCTTAGGTTCACATCAAGAGTTAAGATTGAAAATGACTTTGGATTCATATTTTCCATCAAAATCTAAATAGTTTTACAAGCGTGGCATTTATAGGCTTGTTGACAGATGGAATAAGGTTCTAGAAAGCAATGTAGCTTATGTTTATGGTTAAATATTTCCATAGTCATAAGTTTTTAATTTGTAATATATACACTAAAATCAGACATTACTTTCGTTCCAACCTGAATGATTCGATAGGGACGGAGGGGTGAGATTTTCCCCACTCATTTCTTGCAATGAGGCTTTGGCCACGCTTGCTTACGTTGCGTTTCTTGTTATTTAAGTTTGGTCTCTTTCTACTTTTTTATTAAGATTATATCTTTCCTCAGATGGCCCGCCATTGCCATTTTCCGGTGCGGCCCACCACAGTTGAGGTATTTATACTGTTTCACTTGGCTGCACTCTCTCCAATAATGACACCTTTTTCCACATTCAGAGCAGCAGGCTTCCGTTTCGGCAAAATGTTTAGTTGTTTGAGATTCCATCTTATGGAAGTGGCATCCTATCTGTAAGTTGATATCTTCTGTCATTCCATATTCTCTGAAAGAATTCTCATATTGAACAGGAGAAGCCCTTCTGACTAATATTATTTGGCATATCTTTTATTGCACATACTCATTTAAAATCATGCGGGTGATTTCCAAATTTGATAATTTTTGCGATTTTAATGCTATAGTAATATTTTAAATTTCTTCCTTAATTTCGGTTTTGCTGTTAGAGCTTTGCCACGTCTATTTCCCGACAGATAACCTCTTGTTGACTGTGATTTAACAAGGAATTCTGTGTACGAGTACAATTTTCTTGAGTATTTCGACCTCCTCGAGAGAAATAGGTTTTCTACGTCGCTTTCAGCTTGACAGATGACTATATATCTTTGGGGGGCGTTGAAAATTCATATTAGAGAACTTTGAGAGTTCTGTAAAAGGCTGTTACAATTTTTCCCTTTTCCGGCTTTGTTCCGTACTCGCTAAGTGGTTTTCGGAGGCGTTCGAGCCTACCTCTTTTCCCAGTTATGGGATGCATTCCCATCTCTTCCTTACCGAGCGTCCAAAACGTTCTGTTTGTTAGTTTTCCCTCCTTTATCTATTTACTGTTTCGCCCTTCCAAAAAAAGTCTGTAAATGAAAGTGAATCATGGGAATCCTATCATTATATTCCGCCACCTACGGGTTCCTATACCTTAAATTTGAGAAACACTCCTTAAACACCCTTCCTATATAAACTAGTTCTATTAGGAACCTACAATAAAATTCGTGACCTTTAAGTAGGTTCACTTTCAAGGTGTACTATCCTCTACTCTCTTATGATTCTGAGCTAAATGGTGATTGAGTTACGTTGTTTGAGTGTGAAATGTCGAAAAGTCAAAGTTGAAGACATGCGAAAAGTAAAGATATGAGCCCCCCCCCCTTAAGGGTATATATTTCATTTAATGGAAACAGGAGTAGTCTCCAATTAATGCAGTGGGTGCAAATACTTCTTCAATCTTCATTGACTTGCGAGATTTTTTACCTTTACCGTTTGCGGGCTTGCCTCCTTTACCAGCTTGATAAGCTTCCGCAGCGGATACCGTTACAGTAAACTGACTGATTCCGTCAAGTATGAAATGAATCTTTGTATAGAAAGAGAAAGAGGGATTCTTGTGGATATACAGATCATTTAGTCGAAGAGGGGCGGTTCTGAAATAACTTATGAGGGGATTGCGGGAGATTAAAGGGTCAGTGGCTATACACCGTTGCGAGGTGTGTCTTATGTGGTGTGGGTTCGACTGGGGCGGAAGTGGGACAAAATTCAAGCAGGTGAGGGGGGGGGGCGCATCTTGGGACGCTGCTACGTGATACTGTCTGTACCCGTTAGCGTGTATATGTGTGGTCCACGGTAGTTATGTCGATAGTGTTGTTGGAGCGGACGGGTCTAGTGAACTTGTTAATTACCTATGTCATGTGGTAGAATACCGCCATTGTTTGTTTGAGCGTAAGGCACGCGCGGTAGTTTTCTGCTTCGGGGCCATACATTCCAGCTTTGAGGCTTCTGCCACCGCTTGCGCCAGTGTTGGAAGTGACTGTTGTGTAGCTGTTTCTAAAGGGTTTAGTGTTAATGGTTGGTAGTCTGTGTGGGGCATTGAAGAGCGGCCAAGGGCTAGAAGAGGGGCAGAAATGGAACGGTTGGGAGGAGGGCCTAATAAAGTAGGAATAAGATCAATCTCAGGGGAGAAAGTGCGATAGATAAAGTTCTCATCGAGAGTATGGACAAGAATGACGGGAAAGGAGATAGGAGTGGTGGGAGAAGAAATGTGGTCGCTAGGGCAGGGTGGAGGTGTGCAGGAGGTAAGAGGGATATCAACCAGGAAAGGAGTAAGAACTAGAAAAGAGGTGGGAGTGTCAATTATGACAAAAAGAAGGCTATTTATACAAATTCGGTGAATATAATAAGCTCAATGGTTTTGACCAATGAGAGGAGAGTAAATTACAATAATTGACAAAAGGCACGGTTAATACACAGGTAAAGGCGAGAATACTGAAATCAGTACAGGAGACAAGGGGAAGATAAAGGCATACTATGGGTTAGTAGGGTGTATATTAGGACTGTGAGTGATAGGCAAGGTGATTCGAGCTAGAGTTGTATATTTATTGTTGTTTTTTGTCATATGGTTACAGATTCAGCCAAGCGTAATCGTCTGAGATTGTTCTTACGGATAAGAATGGTAGTGTTATTGTTTAACATTTCTCAGGTGACAGTCTTCCGATGCGTTGGAGTGTGGCGGTTAGGGGGTTCCACACGAAGGCCTGGTGTTATGAGAGTACTTTCGGTGCGTACTCTGCATTTATTGGCTTCGGCCGCAAATCCTGTGGGAAAGATACTGTTCACGTTCATCTTTATTGCTTGGTAGAATCGAAATATACAGTCATGAAGCTTTCAATCTCGATTCTCTAGAAGAAAGAATTTGGTTTTAGTCATACAGTAGCAGTTGAGAGATATGTTTAGGAGTTCAATATACTCCTCTGTTGATATAAAATTACTGAGGTTAATAAATTGTTTTGTTTTGTGATTGGGCGGGATCATTATACAAATTGGTGAGCTCCTGTCTAACGCGGCGTCTGCACAGCAAAAGATAGCGGTCTGCCGAGTCTAGTAGAGCCCCTTTGACTACTAAAAGAATGGTTTCGTTCATGAGGGTGTAAAGTGTCGGAAGTTTTGAGTTGAGGCTTAAAAAATTATATTTCTTTCCTCTCTAGCGAGCTTTGCTCGAAAGAATGTGACTCTCTACTCCAGAGAGAAACTACGTATGTTGGCCTGGAGAGAGAATGTATAACGTTGAAAGAGGCCATGCTGACTGTAGAATTGGTTTAAATCAACAGCGACGGCAGTATTTTTTAGTTTAAGTTGGAGTTTTTGAGGCTTTCCGCTGTGCTCTTCACAACAGGTGTAAAGCGAGACAAAAAGAATAGTAAGTGGCATTAATTTATTAACCAAGACGTCTTTCAATCCTATCACAAGTCATCCTCAGGACAAGGTGAGTGAAATGGAAAATGGACATAAACAATTTGGAATTACAGATTGTCATTAAGAGAGTGCATAGTGAAAGCATATCACTGCATTGTCATTAGATGACTGTTTTAACTTGTTATGATTGTTAATATTATTATTGTTTTGATTTGTTAATATTAGTATGTAATTAACGTCCACTTTACCATTTAAATATTGCTCGATTTTTAAGAACTTGGGTAACTCCCTAAAAGGTTTTTTGAGTATTTTAATTTCTCTGTTCCTTTATTATTATATTTATTTTCCCTAATTAGTTCATGGAAAAAGGGCTATTTGCGTACAACTAGACATCTCAGGTATTCCTAGCTCGGCAGCAACTCTACTTCTACTATTGGAAAATTCCTTCTTCGCGATTGGTATTTATTGGGGCAATTTAAATCAGTTTGAAATAGTTTAGGTAGGAGCTTATGAATTATTTTCTCTAATATCTTCACTTCACGGCATTTAACTCAATGTTGACTAGCAGGACACCATTACTCTCGTGAATCTCGGATTTTTCTTATTATCGCAGTTGCCTTATTTTCGACTCGTTGGATTTATAACAATTATAAGGATTATTTGCAATGAGAGGGATAAGTAAGAATATAATCCGCTATTCATTAGATAGACTCAATATTTCTGTGCTATAAAAAGGTGTCAAGAGGACCTTAAACGTTCTCCTAGTAACTGCCTGCAAGTCAACGGCCTTCAGAAAATTCCCATATAATTTTCAACTCTGAGTCAATATACTGCAGGATGGCATCTTCATTTTAGTCATGAATCTAATCATTACGTAGTTTCTTATATAGTTCCAAGTCAGTTTTAGCATAATATTTCCTAGATCTAACGGAGGGCTGGATTGGGCTGGCTGAACTAGTTGCCATGATACACATATAATCTCCTGGGATTACCAGTCCAAATTCGATGTAGTAGTTGAAATGAAAAACTATGCTAGTAAGGTCGACGACGTCAGGCTTTGTAGCATCTCTGCAAGAACAGTTATTAGTAAATTAAGCCTACTTTCCACAAAAATCTTTCTGTCAAGGACACTCTCCATTTACAGGTAGAACTTTTGGTAGAGATGTAGTCAAAGGCGAGACAAGATGTATTTAAATCCATGGCAAAGAGTTCCATTCCGTCATCTTCCAAGAGATTGAGTAAGTTATGGAGCGAGGAATAATTAATTCCAGGTGGTTGGTAGCCTGTAGCTACCACTAGAGTTCAAAAGATGTTTGTGTCTTCTAGCAACGTAGGATTATTCCATCTGGGGAAGAGGTTTGTATTCAAGACCAGATTTAAATACAACGGCTGCGTCATCAAAATGCTTGGTCTGTAAATGTTACTCGTCCATTCTTAGTTATTGTCATTCATATATACAAAAAAATTAAATTGTTGAGAGAATTTAGCCATGTTAGTATAGTTGTTTGATGAAGTTGGGTGAGGTAATGGTTTAGTCTTAGTTTCTTTATAGAACTTAATGCTTTGGGCGATATAGAGGGGTGAGTGAACAACATATTCTTTTCTTATTAAATTCACTCTGAGATACGTTATAGGATGCCTCTGATGAGAGTTTTACCGTGCCTTGAAGGAGGTTGTCTTCTACTTCAAATTTTGCAGCTATTTTATCATACGTCCATTTATATTTTCCAGAATTGATTCCGCTAGTTATATCCTTTATTTCTTTATCCTCGGGGAATAGGGACATATGGTAGGCATATTTTTATAGGTTAAAGTTGGTGAACGTAAAAGTATTGTCATCCTTCTTGGAGACCAAGAATGAAGAGTGGGATCGTAGCTTGGAATACAGGCCTTCTTTAGTCCTACTGGAGTGTCCCATTTCCACATATGTTACATTGGTACACGTTTGAGCATTATTTTAATGACAGGAGACGATTTTAGTTTTATTTTTGCTTGCATGGCTTTTCTGGGGATCCGCTAAGGCTTTAGGACTTGGGTCACACACTTGCAGGAGTTGGACCAGATGTTGTCTATTAAGTAGTATGGGATAAAACTGGAAACACAAAACGTCTCCAAGTTAGGGTCTTTATAGAAACACATCCTGAAAGATATTTAATTCATCTTCAAAAGTGCCATCCAGGTCTGGTGAGGTTGCCAATATTCGGACAGTATATTAATGTCATAATTTTTGTGGTATTCTCATGCTCTATATATAAATACGTTTTTTGTCAGCCTGGTTGGTTATTGACTGCTTTTACAAATTTTGAGTAAGAGATCTTAAGTCTTTTCTTCCTTTCTTGTGAGCGCGTTTAGATCTTTTGTTCAAAGATGTCCTTTTTAACGGGAATAGACATGGTTGTCTCAAAATTTATCCATTTTTAATATTGTTGATACAACCTCGTTAAACATGACCCTCTGAAACACAATCGGAGGAAAGACTTTGTTTTGCTGAGGGCAAGCCTTAGTTGGGTGGTCTTTCATGCAATAACAACGGAAACAGACTTGCATTTCAACAAATTACTCACGCTTAATTTGGTTGGGCAAACATGTATATGAAAAGGTGTAATCCAGATTCGGTTGCCTTCGGGAGACATTTGGATCTCTCTAAAGGATAATCTTAAACACATAGGTGTAATTTTAAAATTTTATAACTTCCATAACTTTGGCCCTAGAGGGATTTTGCTCAATTTCCGGCTTAATTTCAAGAGAAGTGTGAGATACTACACATAGATAAAATCATCAGCAACTTATGTTTAAGTGAGTAAGGACTTGTAGGAAAACTTTAGGGACCAAGTTAATTTAATTAATTACAACAGATTCATTTCGGCAGATAGCAACATAGTCATTCGAAATATCCAGAATTCGGCTAAGGTGATATTTAATTCTCGAAGACTTTTCAACGTTTATGTTGACCCTATTAAGTAGTCTCCCTCATAGTAAGGACATATCCTAGTGTAGGGCAAGAGCATTTTGAAACAAAGACGTGAAGAACAAAGATAGAAGCATAGAAACGGGGTGAGTCATTTTCAAGCAGAGGTTTACTTACTCTACAAGTGCTTTGCCATTGCTCAGGGTCAGGACATTTCTTCAGCTGTAATATGAGCCCTCTTTGAGTCCCTGGGCTTGCCAAGGTACACCGCAGGGTTCGATTTCGTGTTTAGCTGAGCAGTCAATAGGACTCCAAAGAGGTGATTGAGAAGTAAAATAGGTTTCAGTAAGGAAGAGAGTGTTCAAACCCATGTACATGTAGGTTGCATAGTTTATCTGCAGCATAAACTTTACAGTATCACGGATTTTTCGAAAAAAGGTAATAAAAATATTACTGCAAGGAAAAATTATTCCGTTTTCTCTTTCAATGTGGTTCAATGGATTCACATATATATATATATATATATATATATATATATATATATATATATATATATATATATATATATATATAGGTAAGGTTGGAGATAAGAGCTGCTCAGCTACTTGTTATTGGTGCCTCAAGCTAATAAATAATGATTTATAATGATCTTTATGATCTCTTTTCTTTTAAGGGATAGTCTATGAAAGTTAAAAATGTTATCAATAAACTGGACAAGGCCTCTTCTGCTGTCGAATATAACGATTACTATATATATATATATATATATATATATATATATATATATATATATATATATATATGAAGCATTAGTTAGCCATTAGTTATAAATAAAAATAAAATTAATGATCTCAAACAGATATCGGGTTAGAAGAAAGAGAGATACATACATCGAGAGGGAGAGATGCTTAGAGAAAGATACATATCGAGAGATATAATAACTACAGAAGCAAGGACTAGCAAAAAACCTAAGGCCCGTTCAAGGCCAGTCCACTTACAGAGACGGTGTTAGACTCCCAATATCTAATGTTAGTGCATCATGCTTTTTTTTTTTACATGCTGTTTTTTTAACTATTTTAATTCTACAATACATAGAAAGTGAGATACATTGAGTAAGAGATACATAGAGAGGTATACATAGAGTGATACCTATATGTATACATAGAGAGATACATAGTGTTCCATAGATATGCAAATCACAAGAGACCTTGCAGTCCATACTAGGGCACCTAGGGTAAGGATAATCCCGGCAAATTTGGTGAATCTGTCACCTGAAGGCAAGGAATTTATTCGATAGTGAATGGTGTTAATCAGGGATTAGTAGTGGTATCTAAGGTGTTGCAGTCCATTTCCTTACGTGGAATTCCCTTTTATTGGTTGATGATTCGGTTAAAAAAGAAATTCTTAGATTCATGAGATTTAAAATGTTTACCTCCAATTTTGCTACCGTTTCCTCTTTTGTAATGTAACTGGTCGATCGTGAAATATTAATTGCAATAAATATTGACTATGTCTTTGATAATTTTAAACTTCTGAATTAAGTCTCCTCTTAATGTAAACTGAGTTAACAGAAATATATTTAGTTCTCTGATTCGCTATTCGTATATATTGTTCTTTAAACTTGGCACCATTTTAGTAAGCCTACGTTGGCCTCGTTCTAATTTTGCTATATATTTCTAGTAGTACCAATACTAGGCTTGAACGCAATATTCCATAAGGGGATGAACCAAGGAATTACAAAGAGTAAGGATTATAATCAAATGCTCTAACAATGAATCCAATTATTTCATTTACTTTTTTAAGGAATTCGAACATTGTTGACTGAGTATTAAGCCTCTCGATATTGTTACTCCTATGTCTATTTATCTGTCTACGCTTATTCAAGAGCGTGTGTACGGAGAGCTCTCTTCAGGAAAACAAAGCCTGGGAAGGCCTCACAAGTGTTTCAAAGACTGTGTGAAGGCGAACGCAGCCCTTGTCGGAATCACTGCAAAATAACTGGAGGAATGTGCTCAGGACAGAATCTACTGGCGTGCTCTGATGAAGAAGACCCATAACCGCTTTGAATAGGAGCGACGTTCATGTGTCACTGAGTTCCAATAGAGAAGGAAGGTCGCAGCAGCTGTACCTGAAGAACCTCGATAGTCACCCTGCCCCTGTTCCTCACCCCAAACTCTCACCTGTGGCTCCAAGTGGTTGTTAGCTTAGAACAACGGCCATATCCCGGGCAACTATCTCAGCTGATGGTCTAAACCAGGTGAGGGGTATCACAACTCCAAAATGTGGTGTTGAGCAATGCCAGCTCTGCTAAGTAAAGTCTCGAGCAGTGTAAATGTGACAGCAAGGTGGGTGACAAACCTTAGGACGAGCCAGGCATCAAAAGTGGTTATCGGCCAGTCACCGTACAAGAGGAGTGGAGCCCTGACTATGTACTAATCCTAGTTTAATCATGGACTTGCTAAGAATTATGGAAGTCCTTGGTTGCTGGCGTCCTGAAGAATATGGCACAACGGTAACGTAACCATTTAATGAGTAGTCTGCTATGCGGTTCCCGTATCCGATATGGAGTATTTTACATCTATTCGCGTTCAAAGACATTTGCCACATTTGCGCCCAGATTAACAATCCGTGAAGCTTGCTTTGCATTTTATTAATTTGTGCGTTAATGAGTACTGTATTCACAATGTTAATGTCATCAGCAAACTTCGATATTATGCATGCCTTCGACTAGGTTTTTACTGTATACAAGAAATAGAACTGCTCCGAGAACTGACCCCTGAGGTACTCTGCTAGTGACGTAGGTCTATCTAGATGATTATCCATTTATTATGACGCCTTGTTTATGATTACTCAGTCAGTTTTATATCCACCTCCCTGTATCGCCTTGAACTCTGTGCGCTTTTAAATTACTTATTAGACGTTTGTAGAGGACTTTATCGAAAGCTTTTTGGAAGTGTAAATAAATTATAACCACTGTTTTACTCTGGTCGCATTCATTAAAAAAGCCGCTAAATAAGACTAATAAATTCGTTAGGCAAGAGCGTTTACTACGAAAGCCGTGTTCGGTGTATCTAAGTAGGTTGTTTCCATCCAAATAGTTAACGAGTCTATCGCGTATGAGGACCAAGGTTAGTCTAATTGGGCGATAATTAATCGGAAACGATTTATTTCATTTTTTAAATATTGTTATTACTGTAGCAAACTACCACTCATCGAATATTGTTCCAGTATGTAACGAATCATTAAATATTGACGACAATGGTTTGGCTAGTTCACTTTTGGCTTCCTTTAATACGCGAGGAGATATCAAATCTGGCCCTGGTGACTTGTTTATCTTGTTTTTAAATACATCTTATTAGTTTCTTTAACGCTGATACTACTTAACGGCTCGTTGTTAACGGTTTGAACAGCTGTCAGTTTTAGAATATCGTTAAAATCTTCTGTAGAAAACTGATGCACAGAATGTGTTAAAGATACAACTCAATCGCTCTTCGTTCTTGGTAAAGTCAGCGTTCTCGTCAGTTAGCGGTGCGATAGTTGAATTTGTTAGTGTTTTTGTCTAAATAATTATATAATATTTAGGGTTGTTTTTATGTTGATTCATTACGTATAATTCCAAGGCCTTTTTACTGTTTGATTAACCTTTTGACTTTAGGTCGTAAGGCTATATACTTGCCACGTTCTTCCTTATCGTTAGAGATTTTTAGTCTATTATGGACGTTTATCTTGTACCGTAAACAGTCAGCTAACTCACTAGGTTTATTTTTGTGTGGCAAATGTTGATTTTCTAATGATATACATTTTTACACTACTTTCGAGTATGAACTAGTAAAAAAATGTCCATTCCAAGTTAATATCGTTTATGTCACGCAACTGTTCCAGTCATTTTGCTTAGATATTGCCTTGAGCTTCCCCCCATTTGCTTCTCTAAAGTTGGGAACCTTTTCCTCGTAAACAATTATATAACTTCTTGCGAAATTTATAGTAAATGTGATTGCACGGTAGGCGCTATTACTAAATTCAAGTCCGGAATTAATATTCCCTACTAAATCTTCTTTTGTTTCAAATATTAGATCGAGTATGTTATTTCCGCCAGTCGGGCGTAGTATAAACTGAGTTAGAGAAATTTCTTGTAAGTTGGGATGAACGGATAGTGGTTCACCCCACTTTGACACTGGTAAATTAAAATCGCCAAAAAATATGGAATCCAGTGTATTACTTATTTCGCTGATTTGTTCATAGATATCTCGATCGGTTTGCACCGGTTGCGCTGGGGGCCTTTATATTAAAGCTAGCACTATTTTCATCACGTACTTGTCTTTAAGATTTACAATATGTGAAGTACGCAAGTTTGTAAATTTTGGTTTGATTATATTTTCTTTGATATAGAATAGAACACTGCCTCTCTTTTTATAAATTCGACTTTTCTCAAAAATTGTGTAACCGGGAAGTTTATACTCCATTAGGCAATCCCTGCAGTCGATATTTAACCACGATTCTGTGATGCCGATTATGTCGTAATTATCTGGTAACATAATTTGCTCGAAATCGATATTTTATTATGAATACTACGAGCGTTGACATAGAGGGCCTTCAACTTATTAAGGATGGGTGGTCTCGCACTCTTTCCGGTTCTTAGTTGACCTCCCTTTACCATGCCTGATCCTGATAAACGTGAGCAGTCCCGTTGTTGTTCTTAGTTTCTAACTGTCATTGAGTAACAAGCCGAAGCAGAAAGGTCTAATTGATTCGGGTAAATATCAACGCCTGAAAACAAGAACTGGTCCTAGTAAAAACTGTCCCAGTATCAATTAAACCCTTCTTTTCCTCATTACAGATGTTGGCTAGTCGTCGGTTAACGCTAGTGGCAATGTTGTTGAATTGGTCAACAGCCTGTCCGCTGGATGTGATAGCTGAAATAATAACCTTGATAGATTTATCCGTAAACATTCTAATCATTAGCTGCGACTTCACCAGGAGGTCTTCTGATCTGGACTTCTGTACGTCGTTGGTCCCTACATGTATGATGTATGTCTTGTTGTTGGGGTTAGGCTTGCTACTTCATCTACTGTGGCACTCATGTCGTCCATACCGCCCCTTAGCAATAAAGAGGGAATGAGTGTGTGTGGGGGGGGAGAGGGGGAGGTAGAGAGAGGGATAAGGAGGGAGAGAAAGAGAAAGAGAAAAGAAAGAGAAAGAAAGAGAGTGTGAGTGAGTGTGTCCTAAGAAGTTATAAGGAAAAAAAGTACCTCAAAGGCCTTTCGGCCTATGTCGACGAGGCACTTATTAGAAGATAAAACTTAGCTATACTAATTTAATCTAGATTTCACTATCCCAGTGCCACGTACTAAAAATTTCTATTGCCACATCATGTTCTAAAGCATATGTTATCGAGTCGACTCTTGAACTGCTCGACAATGCAACTGTTAACAACTACTACTGGCAGTCTATTTCACGTGTCGCAGATGTCGTACGTGAAGGCCTTACCGGAGCGTATTGAATCTGGGCAACTCCAACTTCCACTCGTGACTTCAGTTCACATTCCGGTTAAAGTTAAAGTACTTCGCGTAGTCTACATTTTTAAAACCTTTATGAGACGACTGCGCAATCTTCGAGTCTCTACCGAAAAGAGACCGAGCTCTCGCAGTCTTTCTGAGTATGGCTTGTTCTTTATCGATGAAAACAGTTTCTTGGCCCTGGTTTGCAGCTCTTCCAAACGATCGATGTCTTTTCGATAGTGAAGAGACCAAAACTGAACCGCGTACTCTAGGTGAGGCCGCACCTGTGAGTTGTACAAGGGCAGAACAACTTCCTTGTTTCAAAAGCTGAATTGCCTTCTGATGTATCTCAAAAGGCGCTGAGCCCTCTTTTTCACCTCTACGCACTACTTTAAGACTTTGAGATCGCTACTAATCAGCACACCTAAGTCCTTCTCTACATCAGTTGACTCAAGACGCATACCTTGTAGCTCGTAGTCTGACCGGGGATTCGCATACCAGATGGGCATCAACTTGCACTTGTCTAAGTTGAAAGGCATCTACCACTTGTCTAACCACTCGCCGATCATCCGTAGGTAGTCTCTCAACTCCTCAATGTTATCGGGAGTCGTTACGTTCGCTCCAAGTTTTGTGTCATCGGAAGATTTCGCGAGGTGGCTCACCAGTCCTTCATCTATGTTGTTAATGTAGATTTTGAATAATAGAGGGCCCAACACAGAGCCCTGAGGGACTCCACTCGTTACTGACGACCACCGAGAGGTATGGCCACCAATGGTAATCCTCTGTCGCCTGTCCGACAACCAACTTTCTAACCAGTTTGCGACCTTTCCTCTAATTCCCAGGGCACGTACTTTCGCCATAAGCTGACGGTGGGGGAGTTTATCGAAAGCCTTTTGGAAATCCAAATAAAGTATGTCCACTGCTCGACTTCTGCCAAACTCACTCATCATCCAGTGAAAGAATTCGAGCAAGTTCGTGAGGCACGAGTGCTTTCTTCGGAAGCCGTGCTAGATGTTTCTCAACAGACTGTGGGACTCTAAATTATCCGTTATTCTATTCGCTATTATGCTTTCCAGTACTTTACCCACTATTGAAGTGAGACTTATGGGTCGGTAGTTTCCAGCGATTCCACGGTCCCCTTTTTGTAGATGGGTCACAGAGAGAGAAAAAAACCTATCAGAACACAGGATAGACGAGAAGAAGACGGACGCACATTCTCTGAAACCTCATTCCCGACCAATTCGACAAGGGAAACCCTACCAGGAGTGCCACAAAAGGTGCCCCCGAGAGAGAGGGAGGATGATGAAATTCTCGACTGAGAATTACTTTTGAAATCTCTCGTGAAAGTTTATGGGTTGCCAGGGTTTGTGGCATGTCCATCAATGAGGGGGGGGGGGTTGTACTTATATCCTAAGGATCTCTCCTGTGGTGTTAATTTTCTATGCACAAGTATGTAGGTTTTCTGCCTCATTTTTGTTGCTTTAGCTAGGTAGGCATAGGTGTTATTTAGTTTCTTTTCGTCATCTAATTTTTGTTTCTCTTTCTCTTTTATAGGATATATTTTTAGTTGAGCATGACATCGCTTGTGTGCAAAGATTTTCTTTATATTTAAAGCATTTCTGTTCTTGCTTTTTGTAGTTAAGACAAGAATGATCTCCGCTGCATTCTGAGGAAACTAATTGATTTTGCTGAGAATATGCCTAAGTTACGATGATCTTCAGGAAATCGTACAACAAAAGAAGTACAGTTGTATAATGTATATCTGTAAATTCTTTCCGTTAAATCTGTTCGGGGCAAATTTTTATGGGAATACCAGTACACCTAATTCTTGTGCTTCTGGCGCCATAATAGTTTAGTATAAAATGTATTTGAATGAGTATATGTCTTGAACTTATCAACAACAGTGAGTCTAGCCCAATGAGCTTTTCTCGATCTCCTGCTTAACTATTTCAGCTTTATGAGATCCGATGCATAAAATTATGCTCCTGTAAGGTTGGATATGGTAAGGTATTTTTTTTTTATTTAAGTCTATATTACTTAGTAGGTTTACGGCTTTGTCTGATATTAGTGTTTTTACATCTTTTCTGTTTGACATATCACGATGTAACTATTCTGGATATCTAGTAAATTTACAATGGCAATATTCAATTTGCTCAAAAGAGTTTAAAACCCATTTCCTCTTTCAAGCTTAGCCAGGCCAAAAAGGGTTGGAAAAGGGGCTCTCTTAAGTTCCCACATATTAAGGGCATTTCCTAGTGTGGAGCTAACTAGGTCATTAATTTAAAGAAGAGAAGGAAGAGCAAAGTGAGTTATTTCTACTCCCTTTAGGAGTATTTTGTCCACCGTGTAAGCTCAGTTCCTCAGCCATATTAAGGACACTTCTTGAGACTCTCGGTTTCCTAAGGTACACCAAGGGTTTGTTCCCGTCAAATTTGAGAGGCTCCCTGGCCTCTAAAAGTTGACTCAGCTTATAAGAGTTAGATTGAAGTTGAAGAGATATGTACGTTTTCCTTTGAGAGTCTGGGGTTCATGTATACTCTGTCGGGTTCAATTTCATCAACTTTGAGAGGACTCTAAGCCCCTGAAAGTTTATTCCGTTTATAAGAGTTAGGTTGAAGTTGAAGAGATACGATTTCTATGTAGACAGTGGATGACTTGGAGAAAAGTCATCCAATGTAAGTAATCGCGAGCGAAACATTTGAACATTCAATAAGAATTGGTGGGGTAAGTATGTATATGAAGAAGGGGGCAGCGGGGAAGTGGTGAGGTAATTATGTATATGAAGGAGGGGGCAGCGGGGAAGTGGTAAGAAAGTTCGGGTCAATTTAAGATTAGGCACCTGATGTGCCTAATCTTAAATTAATCTAAACTCAGGTGCTTTATCTTGAATTAAACGAAATGCAGGTGCTTATTCTTGAATTGAGTGACTTTAGGTGCCTAAGCTTAAATTGATAAAAATGTTCTAAACTTGCAGAATTGCATAGACGCCAGGTGTATTTCATGCGGGCTTATGAAGGTGGTATCATCTTTTTGTCTTTATTTTATTCTAATGTTATAACAAAATTCTCGGTTTGGTTTCGAAACATCTTAACTGCCGTACTTTCCACTACTTGGTAAGATGAACTATTCCACGTTTATCTATAACTCTATATTTTAGCAACGCGATATTTTGAAAGGGGGGAAATTTAGTTTAGAGTTCCTTTTTAAAATTATTATAGTTGGCAAAGTTCAGAAAATTTCTAAAAATTTAACCATAGCTGCTTTTTTTTATTTTGAATTTTAATCTTAGTAGCCAAGCGCAAGCTCCCCCCTCCGTAGGGGGGAGTGGCGAAGCCATTACTTGGTATGATTTTATAATTAAAGTATTTTTACCTATGCCTGTGTCGAAGAGCTTGATTATCAATTAAAATTGATTTTGGCCCGCTAAAATCCATCTCGGAAAGTAAGCTATAATTAATATTACTGGATCCTTGTGGTATTTTGAGTACTTCGATCAGTAAGCCAAGTAAACGCCTACTTACGAGTGGTAAGTCTAAGAATGTAAGTCTTTCTTCGTACGGTTCATTACTAAGCTCGTGAATTAGTTTAATTCTCCTACGTTATAATTTTCTAAGAGCGCCAAGTCTTTATTCAGTTAGGGACACCAAATTTAAATTGCGTACTTGAGTATTGATTAATTCCCCTACGTTACACCTTTCTAAGAGCACCAAGTCTTTATTCAGTTAGGGACACCAAATTTTAATTGCGTACTTGAGTATTGATTAATCCCCCTACGTTACACCTTTCTAAGAGCGCCAAGTCTTTATTCCGTTAGGGACACCAAATTTTAATTGCGTACTTGAGTATTGATTAATTCCCCTACGTTACACCTTTCTAAGAGCACCAAGTCTTTATTCAGTTAGGGACACCAAATTTTAATTGCTTACTTGAGTATTGATTAATTCCCCTACGTTACACCTTTCTAAGAGCGCCAAGTCTTTATTCAGTTAGGGACACCAAATTTTAATTGCGTACTTGAGTATTGATTAATTCCCCTACGTTACACCTTTCTAAGAGCGCCAAGTCTTTATTCAGTTAGGGATACCAAATTTTAATTGCGTACTTGAGTATTGATTAATGCCCCTACGTTACACCTTTCTAAGAGCGCCAAATCTTTATTCAGTTAGGGACACCAAATTTTAATTGCGTACTTGAGTATTGATTAATTCCCCTACGTTACACCTTTCTAAGAGCGCCAAGTCTTTATTCAGTTAGGGACACCAAATTTTAATTGCGTACTTGAGTATTGATTAATCCCCCTACGTTACACCTTTCTAAGAGCGTCAAGTCTTTATTCAGTTAGGGACACCAAATTTTAATTGCGTACTTGAGTATTGATTAATCCCCCTACGTTACACCTTTCTAAGAGCGCCAAGTCTTTATTCAGTTAGAAACACCAAATTTAAATTGCGTACTTGAGTATTGATTAATTCCCCTACGTTACACCTTTCTAAGAGCGCAAAGTCTTTATTCAGTTAGGGACACCAAATTTTAATTGCGTACTTGAGTATTGATGCTGGATCTATACAAAGGCAGAAAGATATTTTTGATGTAAACCTAAATTCGGGGTAATATAAGCGTTCAGTTGAATTTCTCAGAAGCTCTGATGCACTGCTCGAAACTTCCCTACTTGGAGTTAATGCAACAGAGATCCCTTTCGAGGTCAACTGACTTTAAAATCTGTCTGCTTATTCGGTAATCTGCTTTGAAATTTTGTAATTCTAAGAAGATGATTTTGCATTTAGGCATTTTAAAATTCATCTGTAAGTTTACGACATCGCATTTAGAAACCGCCGTTTTCCTTGTTTCGTATCAGCTGAGAATGTTGGATATTTTACTAAGTAAACCGCTATCAAGATGGTTTATTTATACTTCAAACAACAGTGGTCTAGATACGAAGCTTTGTGAGGATTTCCACTAGTAAATATGAATCAAAGTTTACTTCGTTTACGACTAAACGCCATGAAAGATTTGAGAACCATTCTTCTAGCCCATTAATAAATATAATCTCTTTTATGCAATGCGCTTTGAGTTTCCAAAACAACAGCTTAGGAAAACAGTGTCAACGAACCTTTGAAAGTGTAGGTGAACAATTTTACTGCCTTGTGTTCATCTTAGATACAAATCATTATGACGACCAAACTTATAAATACCAGGTGAGTACAAATAATAACACGAAAAGCCACGAAGGAAAAATGAAAATGATTCCGAGCGCATTCGTCTTTATTATTAAGGATTGCTTTTAGGAATGAGAACAGAGGCATTTGTAAGGGTTTATAACTGAAACGGGGGTATTTGCTTATATGTCACTTGTCGTGGTATACGGCCGAGCCGAGTATGTATGTACATTTGTTCCGTACATGAATATCTCCGTTCCTTTTTTCTCTAAGAGTGCTTTACTTTTTTTTACTTTTGATTCTTTACCCAGGGAGGATTCGTAATATTAGATATCTATTGCCATATGCAGCGTTTCGAGGATTTAATTAAACAAGTAGGGCAAAAATTTACTTTTAATTACATAAAAAAAATGAAATATTAAAACTTTAAATATAGTAAGGCTATAATAAGAGGATCTAAATAAAAAATAATACTACCAATGAGTACTACGCGATGGTTGACGCAAAAATTCAATTTATTACGGAATGGTAACTGACGAACATAAATAAGTTAGAATTCTTTTACCTTTAACTAAGAGGGAATCTGATGTTGGATGACCTTGAAAGAGAACCCCTTTGATGCGATGATTCGCGGCGTGAGGCTGACTCGGACACACAGCTGTCCGTCTCTGAGCGAAGGCTACGTTGGTGGAGGCTATTCGGGAATAACAGCTGATCCCGAGGTAAGTAGGGAGCGTGTGGCGATGCTTCTTGTCTTGACAATATAAGCGAGGGGATTGTGGATGTACGATTATTCTAATCCTTGGGTTACACTTGCGGGCTTCTCAATAATGAGACTTGACCATGAGGTGAATCTTTTCTCAAAAGGAACTTCACATTGATTTTCCTCAATGTTTTTTATTCGGAAAACTGAGATATAGGGTTTCTCTGAACGAGATTGGTATCAGAGTGATTCTCTATACTGATGTTCTACTCTTCGATGTGACTACATGAATAGCCTCAGGAAGAAAACTCCCGCTCGGTTTCAATTCTTCTTGATTCCCTGTTTTACTCAGGGACTGCTCTTCTTCTCTCGATTGCTACCTCGATTCTACTCTTCATTTCTCCAGATCGGACTATATATACGTCGATTATCCCCTGGGGGAAGAGGAGGGGAGATGAGGGCCCACTTTTAAGCATCTCTTCTAGGGCATCACTTTTCAACGTTGTGACCCTTTGCCTTTTTGGTTTACGTCGAAGAAAGTGAAATTTGTCTATTTGACGAAAATAGACCTAAAAAATAAGAGGGGACAGTGAGCCTGTTCATAGATTTTTATTCTAAAGGCTATCCCACCTTACTTTGTTTATATTAACGGACTACGAAATCTGCTGATGGTACTCCTTCTTTGAGAACGATCTCGAGGATTTTGGGGACAGCAGGGCAAAGGGGCGGGGTAGACGGTAAAGTATCGCACCATATGGAACGTAATTGTTGACGCTCTGTAACCAAACTAGCGTCTGTTTGTCCTCGCGATATTGATTTCCCCACATCTCCCCCCTTCTTTTAAAGAAGGTAATGGGGGGGGGGGAGAACTCAAGTGAAATAAAATAAACGACAAAAAAACATGTCTTGTAATATAATTCCAAGTCCGACTGTTACCGTGAAAATAAAATGGTCAACCATCCTACTAAACTAAGGCTTATTGACATTGTACGCACACGCACGCACGTACACAGGCAGGTAAACGGCGGACTTTAACCTTGCCTCGTAAGGCCAAGTAGTCAGGATCACACACTTCAATTTAACCCCCCCAAAACCCCAGCGATTACAACAAAGAACAAGAAAAAGAAGCTGACCATTAATTCGTACTTAGGCAGTTAATTCCGTACACAAATAAACCTTAAGACATTAATATCTACACAAAAAAATTAGTCTTAAGACAAAAGGAGTTTAATTAGCCCTCTGTGGTGTTTTGGCTCAAGTTATCGGCTCTATACTTATCGGAGACTTTTATATATTTTATGTTGAAGTCATCGGATATAAAATTATCGGAGCCTTTTATATAGTTTATATTAAATTAGTACTCCATGAACAATAGACTCCATCGCGTGTGTCTGCCGTTCTGGCTTTCGCTGTTACGCCAATATGACCGAGACTGATGATTGAATTCCACGTTAAACTAACTACCTTTTACATAGAAATTGAATTTCTTTATCCCCCAAATTACGGCTAGCGCTGTCTGTTCTGTAGTTGCATAAGCTATGGGAACAGGGGTACCATTGTTATCATCTTGTACCGGACACAACCGATTTCTTCACCACCGGCATCGGTGCAGATTCCAATCTTCTTTTGGGGATTGGGTAGTCGAAGGATGGGGGCTGAACTTAATTTTTCCATCGCTCGACCGGATACTAGTGAATCTATGAGCGGGCTAAGGGGGGGGGGTTAAATCTAACTCCCTGGGTGGGTCATCCTGGAGGAAGTCTAAGGAGGGTAGGGGATACTCGTTATCCGACTCTAGGTACACCGTATTTACCACCTGAAGAGGTTCACATGGGTAAAACGCTTCCATGGTTCCTTCTTCATCCATCGTCACAATATTTTGCTGGAGTTTCGTCGTATGTACTTGCGTAGCCCTAGGCCAGGATACAACGGCCTTGACTTCCCCCTGATCCTTGCTTAATGCCATTTCATGTGCAAGTATTCGTTCTCTCTCTTCTCTTTCCACTTGCACCTGTTCTCTTTCCATCTGTATTCTTCTTTTTTCTGCTACCCTTTCTATCTGCATTCTTATTTCATCTGCTTTATTTTTCATCTGTATTCTTCTTTATTCTGCTTCTCTTTTTATATGTATTCTTCTTTCTTCGGGTTCTCTATCCGCTTGCGCCTATTCTATTTCCATCTGTATTCTTTTTTCTTCTGTTTCGATTTCCATCTGTATTCTTTTTTCTTCTGATTCTATTTCCATCTGTATTCTTCTTCCTTCTGTTTCTATTTCATCTGTATTCTTCTCTCTTCTGCTTCTCTTTTCATCTGTATTATTCTTTCTTCTGCTTCTCTTTTCAGCTGCATTATTCTTTCTTCTGCTTCTCTTTTCATATGTACGATTATTCCAATCCTTGGGTTACACTTGCGGATTTCTCGATGATGAGACTTGACTGACAGGTGAATCTTTGTTCAAGTGGAACTTCGCATTGGTACGAGTATTCCTCAATGGTGAGGGATATATCTGTTTTTATTCAGAAAACTGAGATATGGGAAGTACAAACTCTACCGGCATGAGCAAATTGTGGCAGGCTTTGATTTGTAGCTTATGATCATCATCAATTTCTTTTGCATTAGCAATTCCAGGTGGATTTTGAGCGCGTTCTACTCGACGGTTGGTAACATCAACGGGCAGAAACTCTTTTGTGCACATTGTAATGACGAAAGACATTTCAGGAAGTTGATTTTTTTCTCTGTCATCAATCTCGATGAATTTGCTGCTCTATTTCATAAAGGAGGCTCATTTTTTATCAAATTAGCCCCAATATTAACACGGGGAAAGACAAACATTGATGGTGAAATTTGGTTGCCATTCGATTTAACTGCAAGGACCAATGTTGCGAGTGTTCGTCTCTCACCATATGTCATTGGATCACCTCGCTTCATTCTTTTTACATCAATAATACGATTCGCACGCTGTATTTTGGTTGTACCAGTCTCATCTGTAGATATTATGTCATAGCAAATTGTACTTTGTCAAGACCTCTAAAAGATTGTTGAAAATGTGGCAAACATTAGGTTTATTGAATTTAGAATTGTCGCTTCTGGTGCTCTCAGTAAGTTGGTCCGGTTCATATCAGTTCCAGTACAATTTTTCGATACTTTAATATTGTTGTTGACTGCCAATTAATAAGGAAAGTGCCTTAGTTTTTGGGGTGTTAGCTCATAGCAGATTCCTTTTGCTTTTAATACATATTCGTTGAGGAGCTTCTCATGGTGTTGGTTGTTTGTACTCAGCTGCAGTATCTTTTATAATTTTTTCTTTTTATTTTTCTGTTTTATTTAGTAATTAGGTTAAGTAAGGAGGTTAGGCCAGATTAGAGGCTTAGGCCTACTATCCATGATAAAATAATGAGCCTCAAAAGTATAATTTCAGTTTATCTGGTAAAATGGCTCTCAATTCCTGTCTTTAAGATATTTAATATAAAAAAAAAAACATTAACTCTATAATTTAAGAAGGGGATTATTTCTAATAATTCTTTTATAATATAAAAAAAAAATGATGAAGTTCAGAAATAAATATAAGTATCGAAATTTTGTGAATTTTTTTTAAAACCTAGAGAATAAAAAATGGTGAAGTTGAGAAAATTTATTTTTATATATCTTCTTCTATAGCTATGTTTAGGCAACGTGTTATTTTGAAAGGGGCAAATTTAGTTTAGAGTTCCTTTTTAAAATTATTATAATTGGCGAAATTAAAAAAAATTATACAAATTTAACCATGGCTGCTTTTTATTCGATTTTAAATTTTTATCTTAGTAGTGAAGCGCAAGCTTCCCCCGTAGGGGGGAATGGCGAAGCTATTACATGGTTATTTCTATAATTAGATTGGTAGTCTTAAATTTATTGAGTGCATATATTAGGCTATATTAGTTTAGGTCTCGGTGTAAGTCTATTTTAGTTTAAGATTAATTATTATTAAAGAGAAACTTATAACACTTAAACTAAAATATAATTTCTGTTCATTTGGTAAAATATACATTGAAGTGGGAAAGGCCATGGGGAAAGGTACCTAGTATCATGTAGGGCATCCACTAGCACGCCCAGTTACAACAATTGGACGTGGCATAGTTTCTACAAGTAGATGAAAGACTCTGGAGAGGTTGACCAATGCTGTATCGATAGCTGTCCACATTTCCTTGATATTTGTAGTTGCCAGATCTTGACTGCGAATACGCCTGGACATCACGTCTCAAAAATGTTTGATTGGGTCCGCTTAGGATGAAAGTGATGGCCAAACCCTTAGTCAAAACTCTCCAGAATGCTCCACGAGCCAATTCTAGGAGGTTTAGGCCTGGAGGCACGGCGCATTAGCTTGCTGGAATATCCCATTTTGTTTATACAATGAGCTCCATGAGAAAATGTAAATGGTCACTAAACAATGCAACGTAGTGGTCAGCGGTTAGACATGGACATTTAGACGGACCAGCGGACACAAACCATGCCACCAAAACACAACCTCCACTAGTATTGAACAACCTTCAATCTGCAGGGTTATTTGTTAACAACTAGGGTCCATGACCCCATGAGATCCGCACCACTACGTTACATTATTTGCAGTCAACAACAATATTAAAGTATCGACAAATTGTACTCAAACTGATATAAACCAGATCAACCATCAGCGCCATACGATTGTATCTGTAACTCCTCGTGCCACGCCATATGCTACCAATCAACCAGGGCCCAATTGGCAACGTTACGAGTCTAGATCCAGAGCTCTGTCCGGTGTTGCGGTTCTTAGTAGGGGCACTCTGGTAGGTTAGGTCTAATAGTTACATATTCCCAAGGATCTGATGGATATTCCTATGGTACACCCTGCATTGAATGAGGTGGCCATTTGAGCCTCTGTTGCTGTGTTGTCTGTTACTACGGGCAATTATGACCAGCCGCCGCTGTTTCCGATCATTAAACGCCTGTAGTCGGCCATTCCGCTCTTCACGGTGGGTGGTAATGTATTCCATTATGTATTCTCATCACATACGTAACGCCGTAGATCGTGGAATGTTGAATGCTGTTTAACATATCATAAATCACGCCACCTAACCATGAGCAGCTTAGCCGTTAGTTGATATTGATCCACGAAATGTCAAATCGCAACTAATACATATCGGGAAATTTCCATAGCGTCACTGTACGATAGTGCTGCTCACCATTAACTTTATATACTGCTATCTATCCAATTACATTTGACACTTCAGTATATAAAAAGTTCTTCATTCCAGTCATTAAAATATTAAATATTTGGATATGTTGAATAATTACGTTGTATTTGTCAGCCACGTTCCTGCGTTCCTCCTCTCGGCTCGATCTATTTATATCTTTTGTAAAACTAACCATTTTTATTAACTCTGAAATGAAAAGACAACATCTTAATATCGAACCCGATAGGGAGTAAGTTGTTAGCCATGTTTTATGGGGAGCGGGGATATGGGGGTTCTTACAACTCCTAGCAACTAACCCTTATCCTGCTTTATTACTTTTCCACGTAATTCAGCCCATGCTATCGAATTCGCGAAAAACGCGCCTGAAGACAACCAGTTCTAATAAGGCTTATTGTGCTCTGGTTTCTGCAAGGTGTATGAAGATGTTAAATGTGAGAATACTTACTCAGAGGGTCCAGTCCTTATTCAGGGAGGAGCGTTGTCCTAGTTGGTCCAAGGTGGCCAGAAACATTTACATAATGTGGCCGAGGGGGACGCATGCACGCACCAAGAAACTAGGTGCTATTTGTTGTTACATAGTGAAAATATACAATGTAGCATCATACCTCTGTATACAACTGACCCCGGTGACCCCTCTTTACTCTGATCTGGAATTTATGACTTGATTTGAAAAGATTTCAGGTGCAGTCATTTGTGTGTCGGTGCATTCTATGTTGTATGTTGCCGATAAGATACTGATTGTTTTGTCGTTCTTTAATTGCTTATGTTCATCTTTTAAAAAGGAAGGGCAACTGAATATTTGGTTAATACCATTCTTATTTAATTTTCCATTCGGCGTTTTGTAAAAACAGAATGACAAGTAAATCAGTGAGCAACGGTCTTGAAGTTAAATATGTTTGAGTGTTACTTGGTCGATTAATGAGTTCTTGAAGTAAGATAGAAAGGCATAATTTATACACTTTTTTCTTAATTTACCTCACTTCACCCTTTTCATTGATTACATACGAAATTTAAAATCACTAGCTGTTTTATTGTTTCTGTTACGGAAAATTGAATCTTTCGAGGGTGAGCAGTTGAGAAAATGGAAAAAAATTGCCCATTGTGCACCTAAGGAGACATCGTGACCCTCTCTACTACATGGTTAAGAAATAGGCAGCTGAATTCAGACGAAATAGGGAAAGCCTGGAAGACACCCTTGTCAAGGAAGGCCTGCTACAGTCACCACACGGAAAACCATTGATAAAATCCATGACATTCTAAGCGAATATCAACAGTTAACAGTGCGTTACGTTGGTAATTTCCATGACTGCATCCATTAAGTTATCAACAATAATCTCCAAATTACGAAGATTTCAGCTCATTGGGCCTCACACCTTCTTGCACCTGATTAGAAGAGACTTGTGATATTTAATGCTGTCGAGGGAATTCTCCGGCGATTTGTGACATTGGATTAGACTTGTCTTCACTACTTTCAGTCAGAGACTAAAGAACAGTCAAAATAATATCAACATCTAGGATCTCTAGCTTTCAAGAAGGCCAAAAGAGTAGTAATATCTGAAGGATAAGATGAAGGCTCCAATTTTGGCGATACACATTGGGCGAAGCGAGTGTATCACATGACAAAGGGACCTCTACCAGCTGGTCCTACTACGCTAATCTCTTAAGGCAAATGCGGGAGAAAAGAAAAAAATATTGGAGCGGCAAGTAAGTTGACATCAGGGGTGCGCTTCCATCAAGACAATATCCCGGCTGACAAATCGGCGGTGACCTTTGCTGCTTTCCAACATAGTGGCTTCTAACTTGGCAAACATCCCCTTAATTTGGCACCCATCAGACTACTAGCTACTCGTATTTTTTCTTAGTTGAAAAACGAGCTAAGCGTTAGCCATTTTGCCGCTGAAGATTATTTCATTATTGGTGTAGATTTTAATTTAGAGGACCAAGACACTACTTCCCACAAAGAAGGGATCTGAATGCTACATGCCCGTTGAACAAAGTGTTTAAACTTGCGAGGAGATTATGCTTGAAAATAAGTATCAATTTGTCTAAAAATAAATCTTAGCAATATCATCTTCTCCAACTGCTTCTTTCTTTCCATTAACTTACATGTGTTCAAGACTAGGATTTCTTTATTGGTTGAACTTCTTCTGCATTTACTTTGAATTTTTTATTTGATGTTTGTTGCCCATCGTAATCACAGCTTTTAATAGAAATTATCAACTCTTTCAATGGTTAATTCTCTGTTTTATCCGTTTTATTTATTATATTTAGATTATATATCAGTTGATGAAACCGGAATCGTTTATTTAATTAACTAGTTAAGCTTAGTATATTTGATTCCTATCAAATATTCTATCCCGTCTCTTTTATCGCTTCTTCTAAAAAATATAATTGCATATTATATTGAAAATCAGGATACTTGATACTTCTCTGGTTCTTTCTGTTGACCCCAGGCAAATCTACAGCGTAGAAGTAATAGTTAGTGCTATCGTTTGTCGGCTCCCCCCAAACGACATTGGGAATTCCAAACTTCAGAGAACTCTTCTTGCCTTTGATCCAAAGACGCAGATACTCGTTGCATGTCTTTCATAACATGTGGGGCGACCAAGCATTATCCTGGCCACCGAGTTTCAAACTAAAGAAAGTATGGTAAGCATCCTTTATGGAACTTGTTGCTGGATTCTTGTTAGGAGCAACGGTGTATTCGCCGCAGATGTAGCAGAATACATCGGACTTATTTTTAAAAGATGCTCGGCCGAATCCATTTGATTCACCTGCAAAGGAAAAATACCAGTTAGTCAAATATTTACGCATGTAAACTCTTCCGTATTCATTTATTAAGATAAGAAAATAAATATTTTCGCATCATATAAATAGAAATTACCCGTACGTGTAAAAAAAACCCCCGTAAAAACGCGGCGATTAATAAAAAGGTTGACCTGATCGAGCAAAACCAATGTGAATTTTGAATTCAGCACATCAAAACTGTCCTCAATCAGTTAAACAAACTTAAACAATAAAGTTGGTCTTGGCCAGTGTAATTAACCGTCATCTCTTTTCATCATTCTTTTATTCGTTTCCTACAAGCAGTACGTTCATAATTAATCGATATCTTTCATTTAGGCGTTTTCTAAAAACATTACTTTCATACTTATCGTTATCTTTCTTTTAGTCGATTTGTCTAAGCATTACGTTCATAATTAATCGTCATCCTTCGTCATCTAACTTTAGTCGTTTGCTCCAAGCAGAACTTTCATAATTAATTGTCATCTTCCTTTTAATAGTTTCTTCCAAGCAGTACCCCTATATTTCATTGACATCATTTTGGAGTCATTTCCTCAGGGGCCTTAAGTTCATAGTTATTTGTAATCTTTCTTTTAGTTGTTGCAGCCAAGCAGTACTTTAATACTTAATCGGAATCCTTCTTTTATCATTTCCTCCAAGCAATAGGTGTATAATTACTTGCCATCTTTTGTCATAATACTTCTAGTAGTTTCCTACAAGCAGTAATTTGATAAATAACCGTCATCTTTCCCCATTTTTCTTTAAATCGTTTCATCTAAGCATTACGTTCATAAATAACCGCTATCTTTCTTTTAGTAGTTTCCTCCAACTAGTACGTTCATAATTAATCGTCATCTTTCTTTTTGTCGTTTATCACAATCTTTACTTTCATAACAAACCGTCATCATTCTTTTAAATGTATCCTCTATGCGTTACGCTAATAATTAATATGCATCCTACTTTTAGACGTTTCGTGCAAGAAGTTAGTTCAATATTAACTCCTTATTCCTTTTAGTCCTTTCCTCCAATCAGTACACTCATAATTAGTCGTCATCTTTCGTTAACTTTTTTCGTCTATTCTTTCAAGTAGTACATTCACAATTTATCGTCATCTTTATTTTAGTCGTTCCATTCAATCAGTGCGTTCATAATTAATCGTCATCTTTCACTTAGTCTTATCGTCCAAGCACTACGTTTAAAATTAATCGCCATCCTTCGTCATTATTCTGTCAGTCTTTTTCCCAAATATGCACACTGATAATTAATCGCTATCTTCCTATGATTTTTACGCCAAGCACTACGTTCATAATTCATCGTCATCTTTTTATAGTCGCTTCCTCTAAGCAGTACGTTCATAATTAAATGTCATCTTTCGTTATCATTCTTATATTAGTTTCCTCCAATCACTACTTTGAAAATTAATCATATGTATATTTTATTAGTTTTCTCCAAGCAGTACGTTCATAATTCTTTGTCATCTTTCTTTTATTAGTGTCGTCTAAGTAGTACGTTTATACTTAATCACCATCTTTCGTCATCATTCTTTTAGTCGATTCCTCCTCAGTTGGTTCATAATTAATCGTCGTATTTATTTTAGTCATTTCCTACCAACAGTACCTTCATAATTAATCGTCATCTTTAGTTAACTTCTTTTAGTCGTTTCCTCCTCAGTTGGTTAATAATTAATCGCGTATTTCTTTTAGTCATTTCCTACCAACAGTACCTTCATAATTAATCGTCATCTTTAGTTAACTTCTTTTAGTCGTTTCCTCCAAGCTGTAGTTTGATAATTAATTCGTCATCTCTCTTTTAGTCGTGTGGTACAAGCAGTACCTTAATAATAAACTGCTATCTTTCGTCTTTTTTCTTTTAGTCGTTTCCTCCAAGCAGTTCGTTCATAATTAATCGATGGGTAAGAAGGTTGTTTGGGTTTTGGGGCCAATCTTGACTCTCAATGTTCCTTCTGAAGTTCTTAAGCAAGTATTGTTCTCTCCGGAACTTCGAACACAATGTCCTCCAAGATTGTTATTTTTGTATATTATTTTACGTATAATGGACGTTCCTAGCTGTTATTGCCATCCGTTAGTTGACTTATTTGAAATCGGAAAAGTCTTCGAAAGTGTTACTCGGCATGTTCTAGGAGGAATTTATTCGTATGCAAACTTTAACTTTCAAAGATAAAATTACCTAATAAGTGCAAGTGTTCTTCCTGCCCTCGTTTCGAAACGCACAATAATTGCTTTTTCCTTTCAACCCTCTTTATTTTATTAAGATTTTAAATATTTCCTTCTTCCTCTTGTGCTGATAGTAATACTAGTATATTTCGCCTTTTGCCGTGTGGTAACCAAATAAATCTTTATTTTAATATTTGCAGTAATTCATATTTATATCGAAGAAAACGGAATTGGCTTCCGAGAAATGCGGCCGTGGTCATAAGAGACCTTGTTTTCATTCCGTTTTCGTGTCTCCTTTTATTTTTTAGATTGTGCTTATTTAAGATACTCTATAATTAAAAACGTATTAGTCTGATATCCCCCATACCACGACCATATATCTATCTTGAACTGTGACAACCACAAAAACTTATAATACTACCAGGACGAAGTCCACTGTGCATTACATATCAAGGAAGGAGGGCTGTTCCTTAACTTAATACCCTTATTTAACGTCCATGAAACGAATAAAAATGTAGGAATAAACAAAAAGAAATCTTTAAAATGTTTAATTATAAAACGAAAAAAAACTCGGTAACTTTAATTAGTGGAGCCTAAGCTCAGTAGTGATTCCGGAATACAAGAAGCTAGAGACAAACCAAAGCCAATATTTCTGTGAAAAACTAACTACCCGCGATCACAAGATATTTATGACCTCGCGTGTACGTTAATTTACCAGCTTAATTCAAATGACCAGGCAAAGTGACCTTACTACGGTCAGATCCGCCGATTATGCGAGTTCCTGATCATTTTTGTAGGATTACAGAAGCCTCAAAGGATCCCTACACTACCGATCCTATGAAGAGGAAATTTAGTGAATAGAACTGGAGATTCCTGAAGGCCCCAATAAGATAACTTACTCACCCCCTCTTGGCTCTCTTCTGCGTATTGGGCGGTGCCTAGGAAGGGCACTTACATAGGTGGGTCCACAGGTCCTAAAGAGAAGAGATGATGTGTCTAGTGCGAGCTTGTTAGAGGTTTGGGTAGTCTATTAATTATCCTAACAAAATAGAAATATAAGCAAGTTTGTTTTCCGAGTTTGAATGCAATTGGTGGTTCTAACACCGCTAAATCAATTGAAGAGAGAGAAAGGGCGCAAAACCCATCACAAACGAAGTTAATTGAGATTTGAATAAATAAAGCCTAATTTGGGTAGGTAGAAGGGGTGATAAAGTTCGCCTTACGTCACCAGTGACAAGGTCATGGCGACAGGAGATCGCAAGCCTTGCGGTGCCTCCAATTTGTGATTTGTGAGAGCTTGAGAAGAATGAAGTCTCGAATTCTACAGGCGTTTCGAACATTTGGTGGCGGTAATTCTTCTCTCAGCACCTAATGGTAGCGTCTTTAGGCTTCTTTATCCCTG
This sequence comes from Ceratothoa steindachneri, assembly GCA_963969495.1. Taxonomy (NCBI): domain Eukaryota; kingdom Metazoa; phylum Arthropoda; class Malacostraca; order Isopoda; family Cymothoidae; genus Ceratothoa; species Ceratothoa steindachneri. The sequence goes on along the minus strand of OZ018321.1, from coordinate 105,267,169 downwards.
GCCTTCATTTCTGCTGTCTCATCTTTCAAGGGCACCTCCATTAAGGTAGATTTAGAAGATTTGTGTGTCGTTTTGGGGAAAACCATTCCAAGGTTTACCTACTTTTGTTCATTCATGAATCTTCCGCACATTTTCCTCAACCAAGAACTTCCTTCGAACAGTTGCTGAAACTAAAGCAGGATGAAAACGAACATTAGTATTTTATGTAAAGCGAAAACAACGTGGGTATCACACCAAGAAAGTTTAAAAGGAGAGATCTGTGACCAAAGTGGTTAGGATAGAGGAAGTAAAAATGTGGGGAAGATATATATATTCACAGATCTTACTACCGATGTTGAGGACAGGAGAGCACGCAAATGAGGCGTTGTGAGAAGAAAGGCACAAAAGCCTCAAGATATTAATTTCAGGTGATACCCCATCGATATAAGTACTCTTACAAACAGAATAACAGAGTTTTCTCGTAATGAACTTTGTAATAACAATATTATTATAAAAATAATAAAGGCTCTTTGTACATTATTTATGCGTTGAAACCATTTAAAGCGACGCAAATAAATTTGGAAGCTTCTTCCGCCCCGGCACTCGAGCAGCGACCGTTCTACTCGATTTGTCCAGGAAATGACCAAAAAAGGAGACTAAACGCGGTCGAAGAGAGGGGGGAATTAGATGGAGAACGAGGAAGTTTCCACCTCGAAATAGAAACTCAACAGGAAGCTGACGATGGGCGACCTTCACCCATTTAATGCGGGTTCCTATATTCCTGCTCTGGGCTGTGCAGGACTCAGAGCAGCCCCAAGGACAAGTACTGCGTTGCAAAGGCATTAGATGCACCGGGCGAGGAAGTTACGCTGAACAAGTGAATTCGGAACCAAACATAAAAAAAGAAGAGAGAAGTACAAGAAAGCGAGAAAAAGATAGAGAGATAGAGAGAGAAAGAGAGAGAGAGAGAGAGAGAGAGAGAGAGAGAGAGAGAGAGAGAGAGAGAGAGTGCGAAAGAGAGAGATTGAGATTGCGATTGAGACAGATATTGATAGTGAGTTTGAGATTAAAATTGCAATTGGGAAAGAAAAAGATATATATATATATATATATATATATATATATATATATATATATATATATGTATATATATATATATATATATATATATATATATATATATATATATATATATATATATATATATATATATATATATATATATATATATATATATATATATATATATATATATATATATATATATATATATATCATGCACGCGAAAGAATGATGAAATGAATCCAGAAACCCAAAAGAAACAAAAAAAAAAACAGGATAATTTTTCGTCGGAAATGTTATTTCTTAATTCGCCAAAATTCCGTACAGGAGTGGCATTCGAACCGTGCATAATGAGGCAGCGAGGAACCGCTTTGATCTCAATTAAACTGTCCCTTAGACCACTCGGCTACGTGGCAGACAAAAATCTTCCGATTAAATAAGCTTTTAAGGTACGCTTCGTAATATATATATATATATATATATATATATATATATATATATATATATATATATATATATTTAGAGAGAGAGAGAGCGAGAGAGAGAGAGAGAGAGTGTAAGAGAGAGAAAAATTAAGTTTGAACTACAGAACTAGGACCAACAAAGACCAGTCAGAAAGGTACTAAGATTAATGTGACATCAAACTAGGTTGTAGATTACACGCATCGATCTTTTTACAGGGCCAATATGAACACAGGCTACCGTGAGGACGAAAAGACCCTCAAAGCCATTTTACATCAAAATGTTACCCCAACCGAACCTAATACGGATATAAATCTAATGATATATTACATGACAAGGAAAACAAGTAGTTGCATCATGAAGAGAAGCTGTCTCCCTCCGACTTACGAACTCCGGGAGACTAACGTCTTGTGTGAGTATGTGTGTAAAGTCGGTGACTGCGAACACTGCAATTCCAAGTACATTGAAGTGACTTCCACAACCCTGTCGGGGAGACTGGTGGCTCACCTACAGAATGAGGCAATTAGAAAACATGCCAACTCTCACGGCACTACTTTATCCAGTGAGACGCTAAATAAGAACACCCCCATCATCCTGAGACTACGAAACCCGCAGAAGATTGCGAATGGCCGTAGCCGTCATTATCCAAATGAAGAAACCGGCAATTAATGTGCAACTCTAGCCCGAAACCATATTCCCGATAACTCGGTGTCTCCGCGTCGACCGCCGCTAATACAAGAGCGCAATTCCTTTTACTTATTGTTTGGTTATTTTGCAGCGCTTACATATGAAAAAGTCAATTATTCTTCAGCGCCTATTATTTAAACGTTAGTTTGTCCTTAAAAAAATTCCTTAATTGTGATTGGCCAATTTTGTATCTATTTCAAATAGAAAAACAAGCAGTGCCTATGTTTTGAACGTTAGTTTGTCCTTAAAGTTTTCTTAAACTGTGATTTGTCAATTTTATATCCCTTATGTTTGAGTAGAAAAGTATACATAGTGTAGCACTCTGTAAGTCATTTCAGATACTACAACTGGGACTAAACCCCAGGCCAGAAAAAATAATCTGTGATTACGTCATGGACTGAAGAGCCTTCATCACAATCGGAGAGCTCCAAGGGCCCGTATTTGTACTAGAAGAGGGTGTGTTTCAGCCCGCTACTATATTCGATCTATACCAAAGACCTTCAAAGCCCTAGGCTTGAGGAATTTCTATATATACAGTTCGCGGACGACGTATCACATATAGTAGTGTCCCTCTACAAGAACGAGAGATTTATAGCTAGGATGACTGAGTGGGTGATAGAAAACATCAATGCATAGGAACGTTGCTGAAAGATTGCCACAAACCCCAACAAATTCACAATCATCCCGATAAAACGAAACAAGACCGCCCTAATACAAGTTAATGGAGGAAGATACATATACAAACAATCAGGCAAAATTCTAGGACTAGGAACCAGCAAATACGGATATTCACATCAACTTAATTTAAGAAGTTAAGCACAAAAAACAAGAAAAAGATTTATTCAACATACATTAGACCCAAAATTGTATATCCTGCCACGCCACTGGTAGCGATACCAAAAACATGGCTCAATAAACTACAAATAATAAAAAATAAAGCTACATTAATAATAACCAACGCTAATAGAAGAGATAGAAAACGTCAACAAACGCTCCACAAACAAGTCTGCCTAAAGGCAATAAACAACGAAATAAGAGTGAGAACACAAAAAATAGGGAGAAAGATAGAGAGGAGCACAGTACCAGACTTTATAATATGTCACTTTGAGATTCACAATCAAAACCAAACACAGACTTGACGTAGGTTTCCCAGCAGCAGAATAGCTGCTCGGAACAATCAAAACTCCAGATACTCGACTAGATAACACAAAAAAATAGTTCAACAAAAAAGACATGATAATAATTAAACATTGATTAACACCAGAATACAATTAAGATGACACAAGTCATAAAAACAAGCAACTTAAAAGGCTTTAACGCTCTGACCGAATCGTGTATACTCGTTTATGCACAAGTGAATAAAGTAAAAACGAATATCGACAAGAACCGACTACGATATTAAAATCGATCAACGACAACGGAAATAAATAAATATAAACAAAATAAAGATCCCTCAACGGAAGACCCCTGAAAATAATGCAACTTTAAAGTCTCCGAAGCCCCCTCCTGCCCCCAAAATATAAACACTAAACAAATGCGATAGTAACAATAAAGAAAGACACAGCTGCCCTTTCACCAGGGACCTAACTACTAAACTCTATATCTATCTTCTTTTCAATATTTTCAACACTATAGCTCCAACTTAATATCCTATATATTTCTCACTTTTTATGTCCGAGTCCGAGTCATTCCGTTGACTTAGTCTGCACGCTCGCTTTCTCGCTGCGAACTGGTAAAGGCTATCATAGGTAAAGGAAGAAAAGTTTCGGGAAATAGGAATATAAAAACGCCTTTCTCAAGTAAACTTCTAAGAGGAAATATATGCGCTCCTGGGGCTGATTGGAGATTCCTCCTGTTCCTCTTGAGCGAAGTAGCCCCCCCTCCCCCGAAGGGGTTGTTCTTCCTTATCCTAAATTCTTGGCTCTTTATTCATAGTTTTTACCTCAAACTTACTTCTCACTAGCACTACATAATTTGGTCACCGACAAAGTCTGAATTGCAGTTTGTAGTAAGATATAGTGAACCCTTGCAGGAGACCCCCTTATGGGGCCAGGAAAGTAATGCCGATTCTCGGTCACGAGCCAGAACCGAACTAGGACCGCTGTTAGGGCTAGTCCCAGATATGTAGGGTTGACCACAGAGAGTGCGAAAGTTGGAAGCTAGGCGAGATAGAATTAGGACAGATAGAGGGGCTCCTCCCACTAGTGAAGACTGGGTAAATTCTCCACAGCTGAAGATCGAAAGAAGAACCCCTCTCTTCGGAGAGGACGCGACTCCCCGGAAAGATGGACCTACCGGACTTCAAAAGGCTTCCCCTTAAACTCATACCCAACGGAAGGGAAAGATCACCACAAGAAGTAGTGCAATGCATATTTACTGATCTGGAAATACCACTAATCAAATGTATTGAGACACCATCTTGATTCACAGTTATTTGTCCAGAAAATAAAGATCTAGAGCAGCTACTATCATCTCCTGGGAGCATTATGCTAAGAAAGTTGGATTTGGAAGCAAGAGTACCCCCACAAATCAGGGCTAACAGAAGTGTCATCTGCCGAAAAAATCGAGTCCTGGGTAGGATGGTCCTCATGCCAAGAAATAAAAGAAGAACTACAGGAGAAGCAAGAATGGCTCAAGATAGCAGAGGTGGTAAAATTTGAGGATCACACTCACGTTTTCAAGGTCATTTGCGAATCTACCGAAATGGCTTCAAGGATCATCGAACAAGGAATTCTCGCTTTCAACATGTGAATCCTATCCGCCCACATACAAAGAAACGTCTTCACAAGCATACAGATATGCTTTGGATGTAATGCCCTGGAGAAACATACGACTCAAAATTGCCCACAAAAGACCTAATCATCTGTTCTGAATGTGGAACTGAAGGCCATTCTTGGCGTTACTGCAACAACACAGATAAAAGATGCATTAACTGCCCAGGGAGAACACAGAACTATGGCCATGAACTGTCCCCAAACAAAGAGAAATTATAAAGAGAAAAGAAATAACAGAAATAACGCTAACGTAAATAGAAACTCATGCGCATCAATGGAAAAATGTGACCAACAAGGACCGACAACACAGATAAATTTAAATTGTACTCTAAAGGTGAAAATACTTACTTGTACATATATTACATGCCTATGCGATGAAAATAGCTTAGCCTGGAAGTTACGCAACAACATTCAACAGCATGTTACAGGAAAACGGGCTCGAATCGATTAAATTCCCCAAAGAGGTCGACTCATCGGCCATTTTTAAAATCAAAGTCTGAAAAGACAAAACATGAGTTAATCGAAGAGGCGAACGGAAACCAACAGGCAGCAGAAACAGAAGAGGACACAAACAGCGATGACTCAGAGACTGAAAATACTTCCGACGAAACAGAGCAAGAGTGCACACGGGTTACTCGCAGGGAAGCCCAAAGATATAACAGATCTAAATTCGCAAGTAAAAGGTGTCCATCACCCAAAGGTGAATTACTTGAAGGAACTTCGAACACAACCAGCAGAGGTGGAACCCAGGAAAAAAGAAAGAAGAACCAGAAAAAGAATAAGAAACACCGATAACTTAACAGATAAGACATACAAAACGGAAAACGAACAAACGAACGGAAATGGACAATTGGATTATGGATATTAAGAAATTAAAAATACTACAAATTAACACATGATGATGGCAAGACAAGGAAATTATGTACGGAAACTTATTCAGAAAGATTGACTCAAATGCTATACTAATATCAGAACATGGAAGAAACACAGAAAAAAAGAAATTAAAGATATGAAACTACAATGTTATTAACACAAATCCTTCAGGAGAAACACAGGAGGGAGCGGCAATAGTTGTCAAACAAGAATTGCAGTACAAAATAATACAAGGATTGGAGGACGCATATTTAGCTATATAAATTAAAATGAAATTAAGCAACATGATTGTCTCAACTGGATACCAGCCACCCAGGCACCCCCAATTACTGGTACAAAACTTTGCTAAACTATTCAAGTATAGGATACCTGTCATTTTGATAGGCGATTTAAACGTCCATTGCGGGGCTTCTGGGTATAGAAATACAAACAGAGTCAGAAAAAAACTTAACACGCTTATCAATAGACGTATACTGCAAAGACTGGGAGCCAATTTCCCTACATACTTTACGGAGAGACAACGCAACAAAACCGGACATCTGCCTGGCTAACTTCAATCTGCCCTTTAACTATTTTATGGAACCAGTGGATGTTCCTTGCAGTGATCACATTGCGACTCTAATGCATATAAGCAAGCAGCCTATATAAATCCCTTCGAAGAAATGGAAGGAATACCATAGAGTGGATTGAGATAAGTACAAAAACTTACTTCAGACGTATGTGCCCTGCTCGTTCGGGGAAGCCACTCTAGAGGAAATCGACGGGGAGTTGTATAGGATCAGAGAAGAAATTAAAAGGGCAGAGAAGGGGGCCGTCCCCATTAACTCGTTCCAAACCATTAAATAACTTATGTGGACACCAAAAATGGTGGCTTTTAGCGAGGAGTCGGCCGGGTGGCAGAAAATATAGGAAGATTCGGAACATCAAGGGAATCATACAACATACTCAGGACAAAGAAAAGATAACTAATAGCACTAATTTATGAAAAACAGAAATAGAAATGTGATCAGAACATCGAGAAAATAGAGTTGGAAACATTACCAAGGGAATTTTGGAAACATATCAACAGATTAAAGCCACGGACAGTAAGGGATAAAATGAAAATTAAGGATGCAGGTAACAACATTTTAGAAGATGTTGAAAAAATAGAGGCATTATTCAGAGAGCACTTGAGAAATGTATTCGAGGAAAGGAAAACAACAACGTCGGAATAAACGCAAACATTACATCAGAGGAATTAAAAGAAATATAAAGAGCTTCCGACAGAGAGCTCCAGGCAGATCGGGACTCACCAGATTAAATTATCTTGAAGCACCCTCGAACATACTGGAGGGAGTAAGAAACGTCTTCAATGCGTACTTGAACACGAGATACTTTCCTGATAAACTGAAAATGGCAAGGATGATATTCATACTAAAGGCAGGAAAACTTCCATATCAAGTGGGTAACTACCGCCCGTCTCGCTACTAGTTTCATCGGTAAGGTATTGGCAAAAAAAATTATAATAGACTGTCGAAATTCCGTGATGATAATGGCTGGAGAAACAGCTGTCAATTTGGCTTCATAAAAATAGATGGCGCTTGGAGTCATCCTTGAAAAGATAGCGAAAACAAAAAGAGAAAAAATGAGCGTAGATATCCTATGCCGGGACGTGTCCAAGGCATTCGACAAAGTATGGCAAAGGAGTATGCGACTCAAGATACTCAGATTCGGACCTCACAAGTTTGAAATAATTTTATGTGATTATGTAATGGAGAGACGTGCTTATGTGGAAATAGGACGACATCAGGGATAAATATTCGAGCTAACTGCGGGTTTGCCCCAAAGTGGATGTCTGAGTCCGTCCTTCTATTTAATCTACACAGCAGATATACCACCACCAAAAAATGAGGGCTGCTAGAACATCCAATTTGCTGATAACGTCACCTAGGTCATAGTTTGCCCCTACAAAAACGGACAAATACAAGCTAGGATGACTGTATAAGAGATAAGAAGCATTAATAGATAGGAAGAAAAATTGAGAATTAAAACCAAAAGGGATAAATTTAGAATGGTACCCGTGTATAGGAGGAGCATCTCAGATATATATGTAGAAGGACAGCGCTACAGATACGACAAAGAACGTAAGGTGCTTGGACTAGCCATTACGAAATCAGGTTTTAAAAAGCACGTACTGAGAGGGTAAATCGGGAATAAAGCGGCCCGGCATTACTCTACAAGTTAAATAAAATAAGCATCAAAAACAAAAGGAAAATTTATCAAGCTATAGTACAATCCGAGATTATTTATCCAACCATCGCGATTTACCCGATCTCGAGAAGTAACCTAGTAAGACTCCAAAAAGTCTAAAACAAAGCCATATACTTAATAACAAACCCTAGAAGAGGAGAAAAAAGATGACTACGAGACCTGGACAGGGAGGCAAAGATAAAGCCACCTAACAGAATAATTGCAAAAAGAGCAAGAAGCGTCACAAAAAGACACATAATGAAGTAGGAGTTGTATTAACCAACCAAATTGCCCAAAGAGAAAGATGGAGATCACTCAGATTACTCTTAAGTTTTTCCAAGGATAGCAGAAGGAGGAGAAGAGGAAGAAGAAGAAATCTACACCTAGAGAAGTAGAATAATATTCGATGAGGACTAAGAGTAATTAAATAACCGAAGCATCACCAGAGAATAGCAGATATTCATTTATAACTAGGATAAGAATACGAAAGAATAGATAGAGAAATAGAAACCTACACCAGTTTTTACTAAGAATAATTACGAATAACGGTTTTAAAGCTTCATAAATACAAACATTATTTAGACATATTCAAAATAGATACATATACAAAAATACAAAAAAATATCAATGCGTGATACTCACGCAAATACAAATTTCCCAACTTTATCACGCTAGCTATAACTACCTATAATTGACAGAGATAAGCCTGATCTCCAGGCAACTAGAATCTCTTTGCAAACCTCTTACTTCCTTCATATTTCAGCATCTATTCTTTTTTGCTATTATATTCGCACATGGGACTAACAGTAGATACGTGGGACAAGGGTCACGATGAGCTGCAAAGTTATAATCAGAGACAAGCGACACATCGTGGTTCGGATTCCACCTTAAGTTGTAGGTCCCATGACTAACTAAGTCCACTTTTGTCTCCTACTATTTTCTTCGCTGTCCTATCCTAAAACTTTCTTCTTCCTCTTCCTCTCACTCCTATCCGCCGTATTCATAGTGCTTGGAGCCTACGGGGGACTACAAAGGAGTAGCGGGCCTCGCCCCCCTCAGTGGCCACTCCATGACGGCCAAAGGGGGCTGGGGAAGGGTCGAAGAGCTGATATTTGTCTCCCACTTCTCTTTTCATTTCATTTCATTTCATTGCATTGCTTGCTCGGAATTCTTGGGTAAAGTACTCTGGCAAACTTACCTCATGTTTTCCGGCATAGGAGGTAACGGTTTAGTGTTTTTTTTCAAACGCCTTCGAAACTTCTGGTTTCTAATTTTTAGAAGCCAGCTATTACAAAAAAGAGAGAAATACGGTTTTACTCATCATCGCCATTCATAACTAATATTCATCTTTCTTTTTTAACTGCCCCACTTAGGCAGATGACTGGTTAAGTCCCCGGCCCAGCCCCCCTACGTGAACTGCCATCGATGTAAAAGAAGATTGCTATTCGTATTTCGTTCCAACTATGCCTTGCAGTTGCTATGCCACAATTGGGTGCATTGGAGGGAGCTGGTTTAGAACAATTCCGGACAAGGGAGGACTGCAACCTCTGCTGCTCATCCCAGCGGGGGTCGCTTCCAGAAGCATAGAGAGACATACAACCGGTTCTATGGTATGTTGGGATGCGGTCGCGATTAAAACACCCTCTGGGGGGCGTGGTTTTGAATAAGTCCACCATACAATCACACCCCGAGAGGATCTCCCCGAATTCATCTCATCTAATGATGTCATTCATCACAAAATGCAAACCTTTTTTTTCCATCGAGGCGGCGGGTAAACGAGCGGGGGCCCTCTTCTCCCCAACCCGGTAAGGGGCGCGGCGATTTGCAATCCTGGCCGCTGTGCTGACGGAACTCAGCGCCCCGTCCGACCCCAGCTAGCCTCTTCTCCTTCCTTCAGTTTTCCTTTCAATTATTTCTATCCTTCTTTCCAACTCCTCTTGCTATTGTTTTCCTTCTGCTTCTCCAAAATACCCATTGTCTGGGTAATTTGTTAGCTTTAGGTAGATTTATGTTTTTATTTTTAAGAGGTTAGTTTAGTTTAGTTATTTAGTACCTTAGGTACCCTCTTTTACATTTTGTCTTTTTTTCACTTCTCCCTTCTCCTTTTCTTTTCCTGTTTCGACAGAAGTTGCGACTATGGCATTGTGGGCCTCATAGTCGCTTGGTACTCGATTAGGCTACGCTTTTGGACTGATCCTTTCTTATTTCTGCCTCTGTACGGATTGACGTATGTGCCCACTGGGGAGCATCGTGTGCAGAACCGTGCCCTCGAGGGGGTTTGGTTGCCTGGATCGTCGTTTTGTTTGTTTCTGGGAGGTCTTTGCACCGCAGTAAAGAGAATCTCCGTTATGCGGCTCCGCTGTTTTTAAAACAACAGTGGGAGTCGGAAGGGGCGGGTTACACCGTCTGGGCTCTATGGGCGCTGTTTGGACTCACGATGACGATTTGGTGCGTGCTCTCGGCTCTAGGGGTAGCCAAAAATAAAATATTTACTTATATGGACCCTGCCGGTAGACGCTTTAAACCTTTTGGGTCAGAAGTCGATCCTGAGTTGGATTACGATCGATTTTTAGTCTGGAAAGCGAACGATAGTCCTCTTAGTAAGGCTGACATCTTCGACGTCTATGAGGATTTTGTTTAGAAATGTGGCGAGCCTGCCCAAATGTGGCCACGTAATGATGGCGCATTGATAGTCGAGGCGAAATCAACCAAGCAGCATCAGCAGATTAAGACCCCTATTTGGAGAGTTAATAGATTACAATGTTGACAGGCTGGTATCAAAACTTACCAATCAGAAGGTTGCAAGTGCCCACCACATTTCCAGGTTTGTGAATGGCGCTAAGTTACCTACCGCCACCATAATCCTGACCTTCAACAGATTGGAACCGCACAAATACGTTAAGGCTGGCTATCTTAACATCCGAGTCAAACCTTACGTTGATAACCCGCGGTGATATTTCCATTGTCAACGCTTTGGCCATTTAAGCGAGGTTTGTAAACAGGCAAAGTTGTATGTTAATTGTGGATAGGATTATCACGGGACGCCCTTTCCTCAACTGCCGTGCTGCCTTAACTGTGGTGGAGAACACCCTGTAACATCACAACAATGCACTTTCTTTCTCTATCAGAGAGAAATCATTGCTATTAGAAACAAGAACAGGGTCAGCTTTAAAGAGGCGAAGAGAAGAGTAAAATAATTGTATGTCCAACCTGGTGTGAGTTTTTCTGATGCTTTGCGTTCTACCAGGCCAAAGAAAGAGAAAATTCAGAGACTTCCTATTGTTTCTCCTCTGCCTGACCAGGTAAAAAGTCATCCCCGTCTTAAAAGTACATCTCCTCGTGATGAACACTCTTGGTCAGCACCTAACAGTGCTTCTGAGGTTACCAACAAATAGAGGAACCTTCCATCCTTTCCCGGTTTCCCAAGGGTGGTTAAGCACCTTGCTACCGCTCCAGAACATGTGGATGTTGATCATGTTGGTCCTCAGGTGGTATTCATTCTACCTCTGGATATTTACCCTGCCCTTAAAGGACCAAGCTGTTCTTCAGCTCCAAAGACAGTTATCACTCCTCCCCTGCCTTGTTGATATTGCTTTGGAATTCCTTCGATCCCTGAATGAGAAGGAACCAACCTTTGCTCCTTCCCAGGAGCCAGCTGTTGTGCAGGTTACCCCCTCATCTGAGAAGGACTCTCAAAAACTGACTCCATATCCTTCTCTATCAGCATCGAATTCACAACCTTAGCCGATGTCCTCACCACCACCATCGCCTATACTATCCCAACCAATAAATACCACCAGCTGTGTAAACATCGTGTGGTGCCTCGACACCTGAACTTATCCCTGGAATTGCTTCTATCTCTGCTTCTCCATTAAAGACAGTTCTCTCTAACAGCCACTTATCAAAATCTGATACGCCACCTTTTAATGAAAAACCAAATGCAAAGCTCAAGCTTTTGATGCTTCCTTTGTCATACTCCAAGCCTAAGGCTAGTATGACACGAACTACTTCCACTGGTAGTTCAAATTAAAAATCTCCTACCCCTAAGGGTAGGAAGAAATCTACCGTTATGCTAAAATGGTAACAATATTTCTAATTATTCATTGGAACCTCCAAGGTCTCTTCCCTAAATGTGAGAGTGTAAGCTCCTGCTTATGGATTACAATCCCGATTGTATTGCTTTACAAGAGACTTGCTTGGGTACTAGCAGAGTACCCAACATTTCGGGTTTTGTGGGATATTATAAGAGCTGCGGAGAACCAATTAATGGTTCTGCTGTTTTTGCCAACAACAGGGTTCTCCACAACAGCTCTCTCTTAACACAGACCTGCATGCGGTTGCTGTCCGCCTGTTTTCCAGTCGCAATTATTCGGTCTGTTCGCTGTATCTTCCTTCTGGCGAGGAAAGCGATACAGCAGTTTTAGCTAATTTAATTTCTCAACTCCCTTCCCCCCATTTATTGTTCGGCGACTTTAATGCTCGACACCCCCTTTGGGGGAGGCATGATAACAACCCTAGAGGAAATATGATTGAGAGATTTCTGGGCACTAATGCTGTCTGCTTTCTTAACGATGGCAGCCACACATCATTTCACACCCAGACGAACAGCTTTACATGCGTGGACTTGTCTCTCTGTTCACAAAGCTGTAGAGCTGATTTTGACTGGGCAGTGGATCCTGACTTACGAGGCAGTGATCACTTTCACATTGTAATAACACCATGTACAGGTGGTCCTCCTCCACCATTTAGCAAAAGATGGAATACTAAAAAAGCAAACTGGCATAAGTTCAGGCACCTCTCGAGCCATGGTGGGTCCCTCCCTCATGAAGATATTGAAGTGGCTATTGATGATCTTCTAACCCACGTCAATCATGCAGCTAATTCCTCCATACTGCTTTCCCGCTCAAATGCTCGTGGACGACAATTACCCTGGTGGTCTGCTGAATGCTCGAGAGTTGTCACTGAATGTAAATAGGCTTGCCGACGTTACCATCGGTGCCCCAGGATGGTAAAGAAATTTGCTCGTAACCGAACAAGGGCAGACTGGAGGAAGCTTGTGGTTTTCCCTTTCCGAAAACCAGGAAAAGATAGGACAGACCCACCCATTACCGCCCCATTGCTCTTACTAGTTGTCCATGTATATTGTTTGAGAGGATGATAAATACAAGATTCGTCTGTTTTTTGGAGACAAACCATCTCAATTAGGGTTCAGATAGAAACTGAGTACCATCGACCTGCCTGTTAGAATGGAGTCTTATATGAGAGATGCTTTTTCAAAGCATATGATACCACTTGGAGGCGTGGTATCCTTAAGCAACTCCATGATTGGGGCCTGCCGGGCTTTCTCTCCAGGTTTTTCGAGTAATTCCTCATGTGGCCCACACTACGTGTAAAAGTTAGAAATGCCCTATCGGAGCCTGTAGAGAAAGTTGAGGGTGTGCCACAGGAAGGTGTCCTCAGTGTTATCTGCTTCTCTGTGGCTATCAATAGCATTATCACAAACCTCCCAGCTGATATTTCCTCAACTCTATATGTGGATGACTTAGCGCTTATCTGTTCATCGCCTAGAATTCCATTTATCATCCGTAAGCTACAGCGGGTTATAAATCCCGTAGCTGATAATGATTCTTTCAAGGGCTTCCGCTTTTCTGCAGTAAAGGCCAATTAACATAGTCACCAGTTTATGAGTGCACGTTCAATTTGCAAACAGTGGCCTCATATGATAGATTTCCATCTATGGCTCGCCCCTTTGCTCTGCGCCTGGCCGAGGACACAAGACGTCTGAGGGAGTTTTCTCTTATTCCGTTTTCATCACAAAAAATTCCCCCATGGCTTGTACTACCTGTAGTGATATGCAAGAGGCTTACTGGTAGGCCAAAGGATCAGTTCTTGCCTGTAGCCTTGAGAACTATGTACGAGGGGCGGTCAATAAGTTGTGCGAATCGGTAGGGCAAAAGAGAGGAAGGGGGGGGGGGCTGTTTGTGGGATCTTAGGACAAGTTATGACGGGTCAGGACCTGCAGCCGCACACTCCTGCTTCGTCTATTTAAAAAGCAGTAGCTGATCACAGATCGTCAGTCACAAATTTTTCGACCAAAGAAGGCAAGAATGTAGAAGAGATCCATGAACGCATGGTTCCAGTGTACACTGACACTGCCCCTTCCTATGCAACTATTGCTCGTTAGAATAGGGAATTTCGCCATGGTCGTGAGTCCCTTGAAGATGACTCCCGTCCCGGACGCCCGACAGACGTGACCAACGATCACAATTTGGCCCGTGTGGAGAGGAGGATCCTCGAAAATCGACGGATGAAGGTCGAAGAAATCGAGCGAGAACTTGGAATATCATATGGAAGTGTTATCAACATCATCCACGACAATTTGGCCATGACCAATGTCTCTGCCCGTTAGGCCCATAGAAACCTCACGCCCCATGATCGACTTCAACGTCGTCAAAGTTCACAAGGCCAGAGTTGCACAAGCTGCCCTGCGCGAGTGCGGATTCGAAGAGCTCAACCATTTCCCCTACAGTCACGATCTGGCCCCTAGCAACTACTTTTTATTCCACCAGCTCAAGACTGCACTTCGTAGACACCGGTTTGGGGACGATGAAGATGTTCAGCTTGCTGTCCAGGAGTGGATTGAACAGCCGTCGGGAGATTTCTGGTTATCGGGAATTCGAAGCCTCAGGGACAAGTGGCGCAAATGCATTGAAGTCAAGGGTAGTTACATTGAAAAATAATAAAACACTTTTCCTCATATCTTGTTTACTTATATCCGAATTGCAAAACCTATTAACCGCCTCTCGTATGATTAACACTCCTCCCACTATCTGCCTAGCACCTTTGTGTTCACAGATGGGTCCAAGTCATCGGACGGAGTTGGAATTGCTTCTGTCTTCCTATCTCAGACAGCATTGGTTCACCTACCAAGTAGAGCTTCTGTTTTAACAGCACAACGTGTTGCCATTCTTGCTGCACTCTTTGTTATTGCTCCTATGCCATCCGGTTATCTTACGATTTTCTCTGACTCCTTTAGTTCTCTGGAGGCACTGGGTGTTTTGGGTTCTAGCCATCCGCTGGTTTCCAAGATCTAGCGGTGGCTTTTTTATCTTTCTTCTATTCACAAGATTTCTTTTTGCTGAGGGTTTAGGCACGTGAGCATCCCAGGTAATGAAAGGGCGGATGCTGCAGCCAGGGAGGTGGCATCATTGGGGACACGGACACCCCCATCAGCCCCAGTCCCACTTCGTGATGTCTATCTTCTCATCACCGAATATGTAGTCGGCTTATGGCAGAAGATGTAGGATGAGTTTTCTCCCACCAAGCTCCATTCTATAAAACCTTCAGTCCTTCCTTGACCACGTACCATGAGACCACGTAGACTGGAGGTTATTTTCTGCCGACTGAGGATAGGGCATTGCTGCCTCAATCATGGGCACTTGATGAATGGGCGTCCCCCCCTTTATGAATCCTGTGCGGGGTGCAGATGTCCATCTTTCACATCTTTGCCGAATGTCATCTTTTAAGAAATCTTGGGAGGAGGATCTTCCCTTTCATTACTGGGCAGATGGTCCCCGAGTAGGTTGTGCGGGGCATCTTGTCTGAGACTCATGTCTCTTTTAGTGTGAATAGAATTTAATTTTTTTTAGAATAATGTAATCTTTTAGCCAAAACTTAATATATTGTTTCATGATTTTATATTCTTTGTTCTTGCATCTATTGTTGATCCATCTATAGTCTATGTTTTTTTCCTTTTTCGAGTTCTGAATAGTTTATTTTTGACATCTTTTTATACTCTTTGATGGTTTTAAATTCCTGTACTTCCATTCTGTTGATTTTAATTTTCTAGCTATATTTTTGTATATTTTCTAGATGTCTATATTTTTATTGAGAATTTTCATGCAAATTACCCGTCCTTGAATTTGGCTGCGGGCTAGTGCGTTTGGACTTTACAGCATTTATTTTCGGCACTATTCATTCATTCTTCTCCCCAAGGCAAACAAATTAAAAACTATAAGGAAAAACCTAAAGCTCTGTAAACATACAGATTTGTAAGCCCCATACAAAAACAACAAATAAGTTAAGCAAGAAAGTAAGTACACACCCCTCTTCAAAGGGCTGCACACAGATCCAAATGTTGACTCCAGTGCCGCAAGAGGCCCGCTGAGAACCATAAGTGGCCTAGAAAAACCGGATAAGGGGAAGGTGTATGAAACATTATTCGGCAGGCTAAATGTAACACTCCTCCGCCTAATCGACTTGCCAATAGGATATGTCGCTCTATGCGAGAAGGAACAGCATATAGAGACCCTAACAAAGGAGGCAGGGATAATGATCTAGAGGGAAATAAACCTCCGGCCCAGTGCTTATCCCCAGATCCAGGTACACAGAATACCATCACATGTTTAAAATAATCTTTGGAGACACAACGATGGCAGCTAAGTTGAAGGAGAGTGGATTGCTGCTCTTCAATGCAAAAATAAGCGGGGAACAAATTGAGTGGGAGCAATTTACCCCAGTACAAATATGTTTTCGTTGCTTCAATCTTGAATACCACACCAACAAATGCAAGGAGTAAGAATTGACCTGATCTAGATGTAGCGGTAAAGGTTACGGCTGGCAGGAATGCTTGGCAACCGAAGAAAGCTGCCCGAACTGTGGGCAAAAATATGGGTCAATGGCTATGTCCTGCCCTAGGAAAAAGAAATCGTAAAAAGAAAGGCAGAGGAGAAGAAAGCAGAGGAAATCAGTAAGGCAACTACCTCCTACGCCCAATCAGCAAAAGCCCCTGCAAGAAGCATCGATAGTGCTGCACAAAAAACATACTTGCAGTCGGCAATAGAAACTCAACAAAATTTCTCACGTGCATTCTGTACGCTCACGTAAGGAATCTTACCAACAGTGGCTGCTTTTCTACTAAGCTTAACACCATGCTCAAAAAGAATGGTCTAGAGAAAATGTGATTTCCGGACGATTCTCTATCAGGAGACGTCCTGAAACTGCAATACCCACCCGAGGAAGAAGCTCCAGCGACGCCATTTTCAGCAGACGAAGAAAGAACCGAAGAAAAGAACGTATCACAGGAAACCTCACAAACACCTTTAGAGTCCACAAACAGGAAATAGAGACCAAAAGAAACCGAGAGCTGAAGGAGAAAAAAGCTGCTAGGAGGATAAAGCAAGCTGAATGCAACCTCTCAAGCGATGCATCCTCCTCGGAAGAAGATGAATGTGCCCAACACCCAAAGGAAAATAAGAGGTCGAGTGAGCGACCACATCCCGATAATCACCAAAATCTCGCCTGCTCCTCATCACATCACCAAGTAAGATGCAAAAGAAATCTGTATGTAGTTCTACAGAACAAATCTAACCACATTCCCAGAAGCCCCGTCAAATTGGACAGATTGTCGATGGAATAAAAACAGGTCAACTAAAATGGACCTAGGATGCATCGATACAAGATGTGTCGATAGACGAAGCGCTCATGAGAGCAAATATAAAACTGTATGGGGACTCCTGCCTCACCATAAGTGAAGCAGAGTATAACAAAATCAAAAACAGAAAAATTAGACGTAACAAAAAGTAAAGGAGGAAATCACACACATAAACTAGAAGTACACTTAACAAATTACCATGGAAAACACAAACAACACATTAAAAATACTCTCGGTAAACGTAAACGGATGGGAAGGAAAATCCATTCTCTACGGAAACATATTCCGTACAGTGGATATTGCTTGACCTGATCCTCATCTTTTCTGCTAAAGGAACAAGATACTCCGACTTTGAACTATAAAAGTACCAAAGAACGAAAATCAATGATTGAAGAACTGAATCAGAATGTGCATCGAACGCTTCCACATGCTTATGTCGACGAAAGGAGGAATTTGGTAGACCATGGCCGGCCAACTACAGCGGAAGAGGTCATGGCAGTCATAAAAACCTTCAAACAGAAGGCACCAGGCTGGACGGGCATCACCAGAAATAACTTGGTACATGCCCCCCGGCAGATCATTCAGGGAATCACCAACATCTTCAATGCTTCCCTGAATACGGGCTACTTCCCAGACGGTCTAAAGATAGCTAAAATCATCTTTATACCCAAAGGGAGGAAGCCTGATCAACTGGTGGACTACAGGCCAATATCCCTCCTAGGGGAGATTATAGGCAAAGTCTACGAAAAGCTTCTGGCTAACAGGTTACAAGATCAACTAACCGAGTTAGAAGCCCACAGCTCTCAGCAACACGGGTTTCGCAAGAGAAGGGGGACGGATACCGCCCTTGCCCTTTTCAATGAAAAGCTTGCCCGATGTAAAGCTGAGAAGAAATACGTAGACGTGGTGATGCGAGATGTGCAAAAGGCCTTCGATAAGGTTTGGCTAAAAGGCTTACAACACAAGATCCTAGGCTTCCAGCTGAACCTCACCCTGGAAAGGGTCCTCTGCGATTACATCATGCGCAGAAAAGCCCGAATTTCGATCGAGGGCTACAGAGGACCCGAGTTTGAACTTGAGGCGGGTGTTCCACAGGGTGGCTGTCTGAGTCCGCTGCTGTACCTTCTGTACACACTGGACTTACCTGATCCGGTAGGGGAGGAAGTGATGTACCTGCAGTTTGCCGATGACATCACGCAAATCGCCCCCAGCTATTACAAGCACGCCGGATACCAAGCAAGGGAGACAGCCATCGAAATCGACAACATCAATCGATATGAACGAAAGTGGAAAATCAAGACCAACCGCCAAAAGTTCCAAATCCTAACAATTAACCGCCGCAAACGTGTGGATGTCAGAGTGAATGGAGATGTTTACCCATATGGTAACAGAGGAAAAGTCCTGGGTCTACAATTTACCTCCAAAGGGTATTAAGGTCACATTAGTGACAAATCTCCCTAGCCAAAATACAGCTTGGCAAACTGTATAGGTTTAAAAACCTCAGCTCCAAGAACCTTAAAAAGCTATACACTGCTCTGGTGCGCTCAACATTAGTGTACCCGGCAGTGGTCATGCAGGCTGTAAGTTCCACCTCTCTCAGACAGATGCAGAGAGTGCAGAACAAAGCAGCCCTGCTTATAGCTGGAGCAAAAAGGACGGACTACATTCAGCAGACAGTACTGCACGCAAGAGTAACAACAAGGAGTAACAACAAGGAGTAACAACAAGGTAAGAAGGTACCCTAGGAGACCTTACGGTCCTTTCAAAGAGGGTACCTTTGGACTAGCAATTGAGCGGGCACATGGCTGATCAATTGTTTTGCGTTCCTACGGCCACTTTTCAAGACTTTGTCTAGTCTTGACTTGAACTGGTCAACAGATTCACTGTTGACAACTTCCACTGGAAGTGCGTTCCACATACCGCAGATACTGTAAGTGAAAAAATTTCCACACAGATTGCGGTTGTAACGCTTCAGTTCAAGTTTGAAGCCGTGATTGCGCGTTCTGTTCTCACTCAGTGTGAACATATCCCGGTAGTCAACATTGTCGAACCCTCGAAGTATTTTGAAAACTTCGATGAGCTGACCACGCAGTCTACGGGTTTCCAGCGAGAACAGATCTAATTCCCTTAGTCTATCCTCATAACTTTTATGTCGGATAGAGGGAATCAGCTTGGTTGCCCTGGCTTGTACGCGTTCCAATCTCGCGATGTCCTTTCGCAATGAAGGACTCCAAAATTGTACGGCATACTCTAGGTGCGGTCGGACAAGTGAGTTGTACAGGCACAGTACAATCTCCTGGTTCCGATAACCAAACTGGCGCTTAATATAGCCTGGCATCCTTTGGGCCTTTTTCTCCGCCTCGATGCACTGTTTCGAGAACTTGAGGTCACTAGTGATTGTTCCCCCCAAGTCCTTCTCAGTGTTGGTGGATTCCATAGCAGTGCCCTCAAGGATATACTGAGATTTGGGTTTTCTGTGTCCGATATGCATTACTTTGCATTTCCCTACGTTAAAAGGCATTTGCCACGTGTCCGACCACTCCCCAATCTTCCCAAGATCTTCCTGCAGGCGGGCAGTATTTCCATCCTTTGCAACGTTCATACCAAGCTTGGTATCGTCGGCAAATTTGGAAATCTTGGCAACCATGTCACCGTCCATGTCGTTGACGTAGATGATGAATAGTAGTGGTCCCAGGACAGAACCTTGAGGCACCCCGCTAGTAACGGGCACCCACTCAGAAGACTGTCCATTCACCACCACCCGTTGCCGTCTGCCACTTAGCCAGTTCTCGATCCAGCCGGCTACCTTTCCGTCTATGCCTAGCGCTCGCACTTTCCGGAGAAGGCGGCGGTGTGGTACCTTATCAAAGGCTTTCTGAAAGTCTAGGTAGACCACATCCACCGCCTTGTCCCGATCGTGCTCACTGAAAACGAAGTGGAAGAATTCCACTAGGTTCGTCAGGCATGACCGTTGCCTTCGGAAGCCGTGCTGGGAACTCCTCAGTAGCAGGTTTGACTCTAAATACGACGTCATTTTGTCCACCATCATGCTTTCCATGAGTTTACCGACTATCAAAGTGAGACTGATAGGTCGGTAGTTCGACGGTTGGCTGGGGGCTCCTTTCTTGAAGATAGGAGTCACCTCCGCCTCACGCCAGTCTCTAGGAACACATCCAGTCCGGATTGACATGTTAAAGATAGCGCACAGATGTCGTGATACTTCATCGCACACTTCCTTCAACACTTTAGGTAGAAACCCGTCCGGTCCAGGGGACTTATTCGTCTTTAGGTCAGCGATCTTTTTCTTTATTTCTCCTTCGGTGAAGTCCATTGCCTCCAGCTGTTCCCCCGAGTAGGAATCCGTCGGCTGGGGAATGGGACCACCCTCTTCAGTAAACACTGAAGAGAAGTAGTCGTTGAGGAGGTTAGCATTTTCTGCATCTGAATGCTTTAATGTCCCCTCCTTATTCCTCAAAGGGCCAATCGTTCGAAGGAAGAGCAGGACTAACCCCTCTGAATATAGAACTCCAAAGGCTAGGGAGAAAGACCTGGGACAAAATCGAAGAAGAGATACTCCCAAATATAAATCACAACCTGGACATACCTAGAGCAGTCAGAGGTCGTGTAAAAAGGAAATCCCTCTTCCCGAGTGGAAGAAACTGCTCCCGAGACCAACAAGTTGGTATATATACCTAACCGTAAGATTTAAATACAGCATAAATCATAATAATAAAGAGAACATAGCGAAGAGTAAAGGAGGCGTAGTGCCCATAACGAACCCAATCAAGACAACCTACTATTCAGATCCAAAAAACCCGGCAAGACATATATTAAATTTAAAATAAAAATATAAAACAAGAAACCTATAGCAAGCAATATACTTGAAAGGCTTGAAAGCCACGATGGAGGAAAGAGTAAAAATATTTATTTACCTAATTATAGTTTAGCTTAATAAAAAAAATAAAATAAAATAAAATAAAAAAAATAATAAATATAATAAAATAAATACATATATATATATATATATATATATATATATATATATATATATATATAATATATATATATATATATATATATATATATATATATATATATATATATATATATATATATATATATATATATATATATATATATATATATATATATATATAAAAAATGATAAATACAAATAATAGCAACAAATAAAGAGAAGAAATAAAAGATACAAATAATAGACAAACCTGTGAGGAGCCTTCTACACCAGGGCAAATCTCAATCCTCTTTTTATCTTTATATACCTAGTACACATTTCATTCTTATTACATCAACTTCAACTTCAACTTCAATTTCATTCTTCTTCGCAGCTCACACCAGCAATGAGCTCCCTCACCGGTAAAGGAGGCAAAACCAAGGAAACACAAAATCAACGCAGCCTCAACAATAACGAAGACTTACCTCTGAAGATGCCCTAAGAAATGCCAAAGCTGACTGCCAAAACTAAAATTAGTTAAAAATAAAATGGATCTTCCTCAACTGATCTTTAATATGCAATCAGATACAAAAAACTGCATTTGCCAGTTGGAACGTTCCAAAATAGAATTGATAAAATCAAAATACAACCTGGTCTTTAACAATATATATATATATATATATATATATATATATATATATATATATATATATATATATATATATATATATATATATAACTTAAGGGAGCAGGTGGGTTGCGCGTTGCCAGGAGTATACGTATTTTTAGGTTAAAAAATCAGGCTAAATCTAGGAAGTTCTTTATTATATATTAACTTCTTGGTACTGACGTTTCGGGTAGGAAACCATTCTCATGGATATGACATCATAAATATAATATAAATATTTGAAAAATATGCGTTGTTTTTATGGGTAGTAGATTTAGTGTGTGTAATTCGTGGGTGATTATAGTTGTAGTAAACGTGAAATCTCCTTCTTAAATTATTAAGTTAGTGATAAGAAATTTTTAGAATAGTCATCAGATATTTATAAAATAATTATATGGAAAATGGAAGGCAGCAGAGGTGGAAAAATTCAAATTAGAAAAATGGGAAATATGTTTTTATTGATCAAATAAAAACTGAGATAATGGAAATATTGGAACAATATGGCTTGCTTTTTGTGGGAGTAGTTTTGGCGTGTGTGATTCGTGGATGTTTATAGTTGTAGTTTTTAAAAATGGAATTGAGCTTGTGTCCGAGTTTGGAGTGGGGTTTGTAAATCTAATATAAAGAGATTCCAGTGTACGTATTTGGTTTTCGGTGTTTGCTGCATCTTTAATTAAAAGATTATTTAATTTGTGTTTATGGTTTGGATGACTGTTTTCGTAGTGTATTCGAAAAGGGTAGAATTCGGGAGTAGTGAGCGGGGTACCAGTTCTGTTGCTGATGCCTAAATGTGCGCAAATACGGAATCGACACAGCGCACACTACATACCACTGCCTCCCAAAACAACCCATATTTTTCAAATATTTCTATTATCTCCCTTTTTTACAACGAAGACACCCAAAACTAATTAATATCAGTTTATATTTTAAAAACAAAAACATATTTCCCATTCCCTAATAGTAAAAAGCCCTGCATTTTTATAATTTGAATATTACTACCTCTGCTGCTTCCTATTTCCATATAAATTAATTTATAAATATCTGTTAACTTCTCTAAAAAATTCCAATGTTTGTATATATTTATGATGTCATATCCTTGAGAATGAGGTCCTACCCTAAACGTCGGTACCAATAAGTTAATATATAATAATGAACTTCCTAAATTTAGCCTGGTTATTTATCATATATATATATATATATATATATATATATATATATATATATATATATATATATATATGGGGTTATTTCTAAACCCATCTTCTGTAACTATAAAACAAATTGGAAATCTAAAGTTAAATCTATACTACAGCACAAGTACAATATAATTAAAAATTGACTCAAACGGCGGTAAAATACTAAAATGAACATTATGTTAACGAAAAGCAAACGAACAAAAAACTAGTGAGGTTTCACCTTTAGAAAATATTTGAAACAAATTTATATTAATCAAATGCAAACAAAATAAACGTAATGGTACAGAACTTGAGAATAAAATGGGGGGGTGGGAGATAAGAATTGAAAAGAATATACAATATAGTAAAAATAAATAAAGAAACAGAACATTACTTTACATGTTCGGATAACAATGAGAAGTGAAAACGGGCAGGAAATTTAAGATTGAATACAGTTTGGTTGGTTGTTAAATTATAAATACCGGAAAGGATGACGCGACATTATTTAAATTTGGGTGGTTGTATTGAATACACAGAGATTTTTTAATGCGGAGAGTGGATGTACATTTAGCAAACTTTAATGCAGAAAAATCATTTGAGGATAAGTCTGTCTTACAATCTATTGCATGTTTTCTGATGGTAGAAAACTCTTTATTATTCAATGTTTTACCGGTTCTATATCTTAAACCCATGTGAAAACAGTATCTTGCCTGGAGAAAACGCACCGTGCTTCTATATAGGTCCCCTGCTTACAGCTGGGGCCAGTAAATTTATATACTATGCACGAACTCAACGACGTCGGAATACCATCCTTTACTCAGAAAAAAATTGCCAATATTTTTTTGTTGATGAAAATAAGTTTAAAATTTCTTTGACAGTAAAATTTCCTTAAAATGGTAGATAGACGTTTCCGTGCAGGTCATTAAAAGAGGTGATGTCTGACAATATGAAGAACCTAATTTCCTTGAGAACATTAAAAGAAGTGGAGGGGTTATATAGTCCGGAGTGAGAGAAATTTCCTTATACAGATTTCGACTAAGGATAATGGATATTCATTTTTAACAAAATATTTTTTTAAAAAGTTAAATTACAAATGCATATTAAGGTAGGTACGAGGAGCGGTCAATAAGTTTTGCAATTCGGATATAAGGAAACGAGATATGAAGAAAAGTGTTTTATTATTTTTCAATATAACTACCTTTGACTTCAATGCACTTGCGCCACTTGTCCCTGAGGCTTCGAATTCCCGACAAACAGAAATCTCCCGACTATTGTTCAATCCTCTCCTGGACGGCGAGCTGGACATCTTCATCGTCCCCAAACCGGCATTCACGCAGTGCAGCCTTGACCTGGCGGAATAAAAAGTAGTCGCTAGGGGCCAAATCTGGACTAGAGGGGATGGTTGAGCTCCTCGAATCCGCACCCGCGCAGGGCAGCTTGTGCAACTCTGGCCTTGTGGACAGGGGGATTGTCGTAGAGGAGCAGGACATCGCGTTTCAACTTGCCGCGCCGCTTTTGACCGATGCACTTCTTCAACTCAGCCAGTTCCTTGGCGTAATATTGGCCTGTGATGGTCCTTCCTAGAAGAGTGTGGCCATGATCTTCCGAAGGCGAGGGTTGGGTTCGGAACTTGATGGGGGTCAGAGAAACCCTGTGCTTCCAGGCCATGCTTTCGAGCTTGCTCTAGTGATCTCAGTGATGTACCCACGTTTCATCACCTGTCACTATGTGTGACTCGAATCCCCACCGAGTCTTGGTTGTACAGGAGCAACAGCTCCTCCGAACTTTGAAGAGGTTGAAATCGATCATGGAGCGTGAGGTTTCTAGGGACCCAACGGGCAGAGACCTTGGTCATAGCAAAATTGTTGTGAATGATGTTGATAACACTTCCATGTGATATTCCAAGTTCTCGCTCGATTTCTTCGACCTTCACCCGTCGATTTTCGAGGATTATCCTCTCCACACGGGCCACATTGTTCTCGTTGGTCACGTCTGACGGGCGTCCTGGACGAGGGTCATCTTCAAGGGACTCACGACCATGGCAAAACTCCCTATTCCAGCGAGGAATGGTTGCATAGGAAGGGGCGGTGTCGGTGTACACTGCAACCATGCGTTCATGGATCTCTTTTGCATTCTTACCTTCCTTGGTCAAAAATTTGATCAGTGCGAGGTGCTCAACCTTCTCCATTGTTGAAAAATTTGCGACTTACGATCTGCGATCAGCTACTGCTTCTTAAATAGACAAGGCAGGAGCGTGCAGCTGCAAGTCTGACTTGTCATAACTTGTCCTAACACCCCCACAAACAGCCATTCCCCTTCCTCTGTTTTGCCTTACCGATTCGCAAAACTTATCTGAAGATAAGCGTTTTAATGGCACCAATTTTGTATGCTATATCACAGAAACTAAAGAAATTAAATCCCACACCTGTGAAGTTTGGTTTTCTAAAGACACTAGTTTGAATGCCAGATTCGGTACGGGATACATTAATATCTAGAAATGGCAAACTATTATTAATCTTGTGTTCTTGGGTTAAAGTAATATTATGGTTTAAATTGTTAATAAAACTAAAAAGCTCTTTAAAGCATAAACTAGAAGAAAAAAACAGCAAAGGTATCGTCAACATATCTTTTATACAGTAGGGGACGACATTGAGCAGGGCAATCACGGAACAGTCTCTCGTCAAAATTGCACATGAAAATATTTGCAAACCTGGCCCTAGTGGGCCCCCATCCCAACACCTTCAATTTGATGATAAACGATATTATTAAAAGTGAAATAGTTGTCTTTGACGGCTAGCTGCAATAACTGAGAGAATTGTGCAAAACTGAATCTTTTAAAGAGGGCATTTTTATCTGGAAAGGCTTTAGTTGAAATATTCTCTATAGTTTCCTGAATGGGAATATTAGTAAATAAGGATGTGATATATCGAAGCTTAAGAAGAATAAAGGACTTGACGACTTAAACTTTGTAATATCAGAAGCAAAATCAAGGCTTTTATTAACGGTATAAAATTTACTAAAACTAAAAAAAATATTATAAATATTAATATGCTAAATGTACTAAAAGTACTAATTGTGATAAATGTACTAAAAGTATTATATGTACTAAATGTGCTAAAAGTACAAAATTTACTAAAAGTACTAAATATGCTAAAAGTAGTAAATGTTATAAACGCAATAAATGTACTAAATGTGCTAAAGTACAAAATGTACTGGGTGGACAAAAATTATTAAATATACAAAAATACTAAATGTGCTAAAATACTAAATGTTCTAGAATTAAAAAAATACTAAATGTACTAAATATGCTAAAAGTACAAAATTTAATAAAGTACACAATGTACTAAAACCACTAAATTTGCTCAATATACTAAATGTGCTAAAGTACAAAATGTACTGGGTGGGCAAAAATTATTAAATATACAAAAATACTAAATGTGCTAAAATACTAAATGTTCTAGAATTAAAAAAATACTAAATGTACTAAATATGCTAAAAGTACAAAATTTAATAAAGTACACAATGTACTAAAACCACTAAATTTGCTCAATATACTAAATGTGCTAAAGTAAAAATACTAAATATACTAAATGTGCTAAAATACAACATTTACTAAAAGTACAAAATGTTCTAAAAATACAAAATTTACTAAAGGTACAAAATGTATTAAAAATAGTAAATGTGATATATGTACTAAAAGTAGAAAATGTAGTAAAGATATTTTCTATGTGAAAAGGCTTAAAAATACTAAATGTATTAAATGTGATAGAAGTAGTAAATTTAGTAAATGGTATAAACGTAACAAATGTACATATTAAATATGCTAAAGTACAAAATGTACTAGATGGGCCAAAATAAATATGCTAAATATAATAAATGTACTAAATATGCTAAATACAAAATGCATTAGATGGGCTAAAATTAATAAATGTACTAAATGTGCTAAAATACTAAATATTCAAAAAGTAAATATTTACTAAATGTACTAAATATTCTATAAGTAAAATCTAAAAGTACACAATGTAATAAAAGTACTAAATCTGCTTAATATACTGAATGCTCTAAAAGTAAAATACTATAAGTACTAAATGTGCCCAAATTAACAAATCTACTAAAAGTACTAAATGAACTAAATGTTCTAAAGGTTAAACAATATTAAATGTACTAAATGTTCTAAAAGCAGAAAATGTACTAATGTGTTAAAAGTAGAAAATGTAATAAATGCACTAACAGTATTAAAAGTACTAAATGTAATAAAAATAATAAATGTACTAATAATCTATCATTCGAGAACCAAAAGCTGAGTCTACAAAGCTTCCGTTTTTACTCGAAGTGTTGTGTGCAAATAAGAGGTGATTATTTATGTTTGCTCTCAGTTTACTGACGTTAATCAACCAGAAAGGATTAAATAAATTCTAAATTCATTGTTAAGAGTGTTTATTTTGGGGAGAATGAAACAGTTAGAATATTTCGGTACATTGTATGAAAACTTGACTGGGGAATATTGCCTACTCACAAATTTAGCAATGAGCGTATTTATTATTGTAATTAGATAAGAGTATTTAAAAAAATTCTTATAAAGATGGAAGCCACGAAGATGAGAGTTTTGACAGAGCTCAGTTTAAAAAAAAATGGTGCCCAGTCCAATAAATCTTGATTAATCTTTTTGATTAAAAGGTCTAAAAAGGTAAACAATTATAGTTTTCGGTTTCCATTATAAATTTAATATTTGGATGAATGGAATTGAGGTAAGTGAAGAGCTGGATAGACTGATCCTGCTTATAAAATACTGAAAATGAATCATCTACAAAGCTTCGATAAGCTTGATATTCCTTATTCTTAGTGGCTACGTTTCGACCAGAACATGTTCATTTTCTGGCTTAATTAATTAAATATGAATTAGGTTTATATGCTAATCGATTAACATTATTGAAATAAACTGCTGTTTAGGTACAAATATTAGCGATAATGCATACCCTGAATATTTATTTATAGAAATATTTAAGAATAAAAAAATGTAAACACAAATATAAATCTTACCGGCCACTCAAGGAGCAGAGATCTAATATGAAATGAAGAACACGAAAGTTACGATAAGGGAAACTATTTGGTTGTTAAAGGATCCTGAAGCTTGTTTCATCCTGGGAAAAATCTAAGATTTTAAAATCATCTATGGTAGCATCAGTTTGACAGAAGATAATGTAGTCCCGAATACAAGAACATTTTCTGAGGTTGAAGAGTTTGTTTGTTCTGCTGCGCTAATACTTAAATGAGAACAAGCTAGAGTATGTAATGAACGTAGTGTACTGCCGACATAAGAGCTTCTCAGACACCGAGAAAATGTCAATACTCAGGCAACAAGGCAGGTAGTGTTTTACAATAAATAGTAAACCTATAGATAATTTATTCGAGAAGATTATTTTTAGAGTTTATTTGTAAATCCTTAGGGACGTTATAGAGATGTATGTGTGGACGTACTTTAGTTATTTTCTTCGCCATCTGATTGTTACTCCGTATTAAATTATCTCTTCTCAAAAGCAGTCCCTTTCAATACACAGTCGATACTCAATAACCCATAGGGATAAGGACAGACTGATTCACAAGAGTTTTCGTCCTTTTATAAGACCAACAAACAAATCAAACATAGATTATGAGTGCCAGTCAATTGCAACAAAAAGAGTGTACTTTGGCGGAGGAAACGTCATACTCTGGGACGAGATTTCTCTAGAAGGTACTAGGCCACTTGTTTGCTACGGATGACAGTGAATAAACAAGTATACAAGCCTGTGACAGCATTCTCCGTCCCATCTACGAGCCTCCGAAGCCAAATCTGCATGTCAGAGAGAGAGAGAGAGAGAGAGAGAGTCACGTGGACAAAGAGGCCTAAGGAATATCTCACGTACGAAAGGACCTTCAACCGCCGTCTCTCGGTAAACTTCCGGGGCGATAACGGAGCGAGACGTGTCAAACTGAAGCTCGGAACCCAAATCATCGAGACGGAGTGGGACCAGCATCCGACGGCAAACAAAATCGCTTCCGTCAAAGTCGTATATATTTCCCAGAACGGGAACGAGCAAAGCAGTATTCAAATAGGAGTCAATCAGTACTCACGCAGTATCCAAGCGGTAATCGAGAGGATTCGTTGGAATCAGCCAAAGACCCGACGCGCAACTTCTCAAGCGATTCCTCGGTACCCTAAGGGCTCGCAGGCCAGAAACCAGTTGTTCAGAGCTACGGCAGTCAAGGATGTAAGGACTCATTTTGGAATAACGCGCTCCGCTCCGTGCCCTGCAAGGATACTCCCTCGAACAACCACTCAAGCCCTCCCTCCCCTCTTGAAAAATTGTAAGCCTATTACATGTTTCTCTATCACCGTCGAAGAGGCGTGACGCTTTCCGACTACGAAGTTTCACCTCATCTTCTCCTCCCGCTTTCTTTCTGGCAAATATTGTGCTACTCACAGCTCGTGCCTAGCATTAATTGTAAATTAATTTTATTTTGCTGAACGATTAGTTTTTCCCATAGTCTATCATTTATTGTTAAATTCTTTTATTTGTTTGTATAATAGTAAAGATTATTTTGTTTCCCTTTTTTAAATCCCAGAACCACACAAAAAGCCATTGAACTATTTGACTAAGTCGTCCAACAGTAGAAAACGCACTCACATATCCCACGCACTTAAAAGGAGCATTCCTCCGCGTCTGCTTGTCGCCTCTTCCCCCGCGTCTAGTGAGGGCAAGCGAAGGTCAGTGAAGCCTTTCTGAACTACGACACTGCAATTCTCATGCAAGATAATGCCCCCTGCCATACGGAAAAGTCGCTGAAGACCTTCTTGGACTACGAACAAATCACTTGTAAACTGGGCTGCAGACTCCGCACATGAATCCTTAAAAATATTCGGCAGACTCGGAGAGAGGTCTAAAGCAGTTCAAGAACTAAGGAAATTCTTCAAGATGAATGGAGTAAGATTTTCTGCGCAAGAGATTCAACGTTGGTTCTTTCTTGTGACAGAATATCTCAAATAATCATCAACAAAAAAGGCCAGCGCAGTAAATACTAATTACTTATAAACTGTACGAATGCTTACCATTGCTAAAATATTTAATCTTTATATTCTAATAGAAGTTTTTCAACTGTCGCTCGGATCATTTTGGACACTTCAATTTTTCTAGAATATTGCTTATCTACTGAGAACTCTTCAACCATACGTAGTTTAACCTGTAGTTTATTGTGCACCAATTTTGAAGCTTGAAAGATTTCCTCAAGCAAAATTTATGGAAGATGCAATAGAAATACAGGTGTCCTGCTTTTTTTGTACTGCACTCTATGCGCAAAACTAAAATATTGTCTAGTATTAAATCAATGACAAAAAAGAGTGGTTTCAAAAGTGCGCTCTAGCCTGCAGAATGGAAAGCGTTCAATTCTGGGGTCGTGATCCGGTTTGTGCTGCTTCTGTTTGTAGAAACCACAGTCAATTTTGACATTGTAAAGATCTCTAAGGGTAGACGACATAGAGGCATGGTGTTTCTCTAAGGTCTGTAATTTTCCTTGTCATTTCTTCTCACGTCTTTTGTTCTACCGCCTATTTTTCTTGTCCGTTCTCTACCACTGTCATCTATTTTATCTTGTCCACTAGCACCAATTTTATTTTCTGTTCTACTTATGATTTTTTTCCCTATCACACATTTTTTTCTTGTTGATTTTTCTTTCAATCTTTTCCACTGCCACTTAATTTTTTCTTGTCCTTTCTTCATACAATCTTTTATAATACCACCATTTTTCTTTTCTGTTCTACTTACGATCGTTCCCATTTTTTTCTTGCTTATTTTTCTTACCATTTTTGTCCCCCTCTGCTCTCTCTGAGCCAAATCCGATTACGCGCTCTTCGCAAATCAGACGTGGTACAAAAAGGAGTAAGGAGTGTGCCTTGTTCTATTCCCTCTCCAGGTATAAAGATTTTTTATATAATTTAAATCGAAAACCAACGAGGACGTTTGCCGCAGAAAGTCTGTAAGATAGAGATCTGTTAAGAAATTTTCGAAGTTAGAAGAAAATGCCTGGAAGATACATAAATAGCCCCATATCGTTCTTCGGACATTGTGGTCTGGAAGGCAAGAATTTCCTCATATGCCACCTGTATCATGCTGGCCCATGCAAACACCTGGCCCCTTTCGTGGACTGGGATCGGCAAAAACTATTATATTAATGAACATTTTTATCTCATTTTTTAATTGATTTTAATTAGTTTCCAACGCTCATTTTAAATCTAAAATCGGTTTTTGTACTTATGCTCTAGTTTTCATGATATAGGAAATTTAGAACTTTTCTGAAAGTAACCCTATTCATGTTGTGTTTACGCTCTAATGATGGCTTTTTAAGTATATAGAAATGATCCTAAGGCATTTTATTACATCTGTTGCTGCTACAGTTATTACCATAGGCGTAATATACAAGGTTTGTGCGCCGTAATTATAAAAAAATTATTTTGACGTTTTCCTTTGGTGACCAAGACAGGATGTGGGCTCCACAGACTATGTCATAATTCCGAGGAAAGTCTTCGTAGCTGGACAAAAGGAAAATAAAAAGGTCTACCTTTACGAGTCTCCATGGTTTTGACGAGAGCTAAAAGACCACTTAACCTACTGTTATTTTTGCCTGGTCAACACTGAAAGTGTTGGCAAGAAAAACTAGCATAATATCTCCTATCCCATTATTCCCTCTACAATTCGACATACTCCGTTTTCTAAGGGAGCTCCAGTTCTAGTTTTTAATGGTTATGCTTTCCCTGAAGAGGAAAGCAGAAAATCTGTTTAGGAGTTTCATGACATGGTCTCAGATTCCGAAAACTCTTTATCTGATGAAGAACAGTCATTAGCCCTTTGGCGTTTTAATCAGGCATAACTGAATTACTTAGCACGTGATTTGGCACTCTCAAAAAGAGCGGCGTAGATATAAGCCTCCAGGCTATACGAAAAGAACTTTCTTGACAGCTCTTCAAAAGTCTCATATTTCAGCACATAGGAGTAGATTTTCGTGAACTTCTTTTTAGAAGACAAGCAATTTGTTTACTGCCTCGATATCCCAATTCTTCTATTACAGTTAGGTGTTGCCTTGTATTACTATTTAGAATGGAAATGGTTTTTCAGAGATAGTTCTAAGCGCTACCTCAAGTTTTTTATCTTGCATAATGACAATGTTTTTTGGTACACTCCGAGTTGGTCACTCGTTGAATTTGTGAGGACCTAAAAATGGGTAACTTTATCCTTGACCAACATATGGTTTTACCCAATTTCCTTGCTATCTATTCATGTAGGATAGTTGAGCTAGAGACAAACAATGGAGCCAGAAGGACTGGACCATCCGTGAAACTCTGGAAGCAGGCATACCAAACATTGTGAATAATTTGATCGTCAATCAAGAGAAAATCATTCCCTCATCCCCTACTCCATGTTATTCTTGGGGCTGTGAACCACATGAAGTGATCGAAGAGACTGGAAAAGAATGGATGACCCTGCTATTAGGACTGTGTAATGATACAACAGATGAGATGATTAGTGGTGTGAAATAATTCCTGAAAAAAATGTGGTATGTAAGAAGCAGAGTGAAATAACTATGGAATTGTTTGTTTGTCTGTTTTTTTTTTTGCTTTACAGGAGCTGCCGATAAAAAGGACAACTTAGGAGGATCCATCTATGGTACCCGTAAGAGCAAGAGCAATAGTGTCTTTACCCACAACGTTTCATCAATACGGTTGTTCTCAACCAATCATAATCCTATTCCTTGCCTGACGCAGTTTAAATTAGCCACTCAGAGTCGAGCTCCTTCTGTCGTTGCATCTCCTCGCACCCAAATCCACTCGTCAGACAATGTTAGTTCCCACATTTTCCTCTAATCATTCTCTATCGAATGTCCAGTGTCCATGATATAAATTTCCTTTTTCCTTTTAAATTCCATCCCCTGTGTGTCGATACTTCCTAATCTTATCATCACACACTCAATCTTATTCAAATTCAATTGCTACTCTCAACTGTGTTTCCATTTTTCATCCGTGCTCTTAAATATATATATATATATATTTACCATTTCTGTGCCAGCAATCGCAGCCCATATAATACATATATTTTTTTTATAAATATAGATAGATGCCCAATAATACAGAATATAAATATTCCCTATTTATTTAATCCCTAGAAATATTTACCCGGTTTCTCATCTCATTCTTGTGACGCTCACTTGATTTCTTTTTTGTATCGTTTCCATTTTTAACGAAGTCGTTTTTCGGGAACTTAAGACCTCCAAATCCAATTCAATTATCTAAATTTAATTAAAGTAGGTTAAGGATTAAGTTATCCAGAAAAATATACTCATTAAACTGCTTTACCTCAACAACCTTGAAATTACCCCATTCCTGAAAGAAAGCAAGTCCTCTTGTGGATCCTCGATGCCGAACCCTTGTTGCCTTCCAGACACGAGCGTGAAAGAGAGATTATTAGTTTCAATCTGCCTTACTGAAAACTCTTTCCATGGTTAGGTGAAGTGGTTCGTAGTTATGTCACGCCGGCACATGGTGGAAAAAGGGAAAGTTTTGGAGACGGCATTTAGTCCAATTTCATAATTCAATTAAAATCTTTTCATTGAATTCACTAAATAAATTCTCTTCGAATTAAGGGTGTGCGTTAGTGTGTAATATTTTTTTGTATCAACACTAATTTTCTTTCTCTATTTCGTTCTCTACTTCTCTAATTCTCTCTCTCACTTTCAGTGTTTCAATCTGTTTCATTCTCCCTCTCAGTATATCTCTATCAGTCTCTCTCTCTCAATTTATATGTCTCTCTTTCACACACACATACTCTTTTTTATCAAGATCAATCTCTCTGTCTCTCTCTCTCTTAGGCCTTCTATGTCTCTCCTCCCCTCTCTCTCTCAATAACTATATCTCTATCAATCTCTCTCACTCTCAGGCTATTAATCGCTCTCCCTTTTTATCATTCTCTCTCTCTCTCTCTTTCTTCCAGTCTCTCTCCCATTATATATCTCTCTCTGTATATCTCTGTCTCTTTCTCTTTCTCTATCAATCCCTCTCTGTCTTTCTCACTCTCTCTCTCTCTCCGTCTCACTCAAATTCTCACCATCACTCTCTCTCTTCCTCTCTCTATTTTAGAGGACGACATTTGATTAACTTAGATTTCCTAAGATTTATGTGGTTATTTTCTGCAATTTCCGAGATGTTCCTTCGAAAATATCTCTCTCTACATTCTACATCAATGAATCCTAATCGATTTCCTTTAGTATCTACAAATAAAGAATTCAAGAAAGAAGATTCAGATTTGCCTTAGTTTGGAGAAATCCTGGTGATTGCAATTACAAACATTCACAAATTTTTTTATGGCCATTTCATACTTGATCGCCAAAATTAATGTCGCATTCTATCTCTTAATCCTCCCCTTCACCCATTACACAATTTACTATTCTCACTTTTATTAATTTTGTGTAGTCTTTCTATCAGTTCCAGGTTGTTTAGTTCGTCCAATTAGTGGGACGTTAAGGTCGGTATGAGAATACATTTTGGGTGTCTTTCCCAGAAAGTGAAGGCCACAGACCCATAATAGGTGCTCTCATTATCCCGTCGTGTCCATAACCATAAATGGTTTCGCACTTCGCCCTTTAAACAATGCTTATATTGAGCAAAGTGAAGCCATTAGAAGTCGAGAGAAATTCTTAACAACACAATAACAAATATCGCTAGATCGATAGAACAGAGCCCATAAAGTGGACAACTTGTGCCAGAGTAACCATGATAACGTTTTGCTATGTTAAACTTGTTATATTTCTTAAAAAAAAGTTATGTTGTGTAGTAAAATTATAGTGAAAATGTGTGGAATATTCTTCTTATCACTGACTATATTCCAACCCACCACAACTCTCTCTCTCTCTCATAAAGAAAGTAGAGGAAGAAGTGACGCCCCCTTGTCGTGGGAAGAGAGCTTGTGTGTACCTTTGGCTTTTCGAGCTATGTCGGCGGGGGTACCTCTTCTGGGTACCCCTAGTAGGGCTTCCCTTGTCGATTTGGTCGAAAACTAGATTCCAGACTAAGTGCGTCATTCCTTCCTTTTTCTACTCTATCATTCTCCTATTTTACTTTCATCCTATCTCTCCCACTTATACAAAAAGAAAAATAAACAAAAAAAGCCTACTCCTATCATGTCACTCTTTCCCTTTTTTCCCTCTATCTACATATAAGGACCAGGCAGCTACCTCACCCGTCAGAAGAGAGGCTTTGGGACCTCTATAAACAACGCCAATTGATGCTCACTGGTTGCGAGAGACTAGGACTAGAGGTGTCCTAAGCGTTGGAGCACGATGAATGGGATGAGGGTAGTGCCCCGTTAACCCCTTCCCTGACGCGTAATTATTGAGCGTTCCCAGTGCCCGTTGACGGGTGCCTCTGGTAGCATCGGTCCGAGGTGACGGCCTCTTGTTCCCAGGTTGGTTGCCAGGCCAATAAAAAGCCTTGGGTCGAGTCTCTTGGTGGGGCGGGATATCCATTGAACGCTGCTCTGAGATCCTGGCCGTTGTGAAGGGAAGTAGTAGGAGTTTAGTAAGGGGCGTGCTTCGTTGTTGTTCTCCTGGTGAGAAATCGATGGGTTCTTCGGGGACCGTCTGTGCTGCTTGGTTGGGAGCCACGGCACGCCGAGGCTTGACGACTCGGTCGGACGAACAGCAGCACATTGAGAGTGCCTTCTGGAAGACTCCGAAACGACTCCGATCAATAGGCGGGAGCAACTCACGCGGGGAGAACTCACCAATCCCCCTTTTTATCATTGATTGGTCGCAAAGTATTGAAAGAGAGAAAGTGTTCAAAATGACCGACAAGAAAGGACCAGGAGCTCTAAAATACACGTGCGCAATATGCCACATAGATAAGTGGTGCGTGGACTTTCCGGAGTGGTGTTTTTCGAAATGTGACCTGGCCAGTTCTTGCACCGACTGTATTTTAAACGGCCAAATCAAGGAGCTAAAAGAAACATGCAGGGCTTCCGAAGAAAGATCCAGGAAGTTGGAGGAGAAAATAAACAGCCTCGAATTAGAACACGCCGGACTAATTCGCAGGCTAGAGGTCAGAATAGCAGAGCTAACGTAAAGCCCTGTGCTAAACACTGCATATGCAGTATTATCCCCAGACCTAGGTTCGCATGCTACGGATAAACCCTCAAAGAAAAAGAAAAGGAAGGGTAAGAAACAGGAAGAAGAGAAAGTTAAAACATAAGATAAAGTAGAAGCTGAAAAAGAGAAAGTTGAAGCAGAGGAAGAAAAGATAAAAACAGAAGAGTATGTAACAAAGGAAGATAGGACGGGGGGGAAGATGAATAAGAAAAAGAAGAAGAAAAATAAGATGGAGAAGAAAGAGGGAACCGAGAGTTCGCTTCCGCAAGGAAAGCCTCAAACCTCTGCACGGAAATGTCCGAGGGTTCCCTTGTGGGCGTTCCCCAAGCACAAGGTTTGCAGCCCCTGCTAGCGGCCCGCCTTCGCACTAGTGTGGAGGTATGCTGCTAGCCAGGATGGGGAAACCACCACATAAGGGTAGAGACTGAGAAATCTCAGATCTCCGAGAATTCAGTCGTTGCCCTGATGGTGAGTGGGAATGACCTCTACCTCCGAGGAGGCAAAGTAGGCCCCAGCGAGAAAATTCGCAACATGGTTATGGGAGCCGTGGGCAACTGCAGATTGAGAACTCGCAAATGGGTCGTTGTAGGGATGCTCCCAAGAAGAGATCCTAGCCGGACAGCTCACTCAAAAAACGTGACCCTGAACCAGCGCCTGTCCGACCTCTGTACGGCAGAAGGGGTCTTCTTTCTGGACCCTTACCGCACCTTTTACGGTCGAAACGACCTTTACCAAAGGGACGGAGTGCACCTTTCAGTCAAGCTAAAAGGCTGTACTCTGTAACTTAATCCAGGATGTCGTAGAGCGGACGCAGAGGAGCGTCTGACCAAGAGTGAAGGCGGACATAAGACAGTATACCCGTGTCACTCCTGGAACGACGTTCTTAGATGTGGCAAAGAGGGGTACTGCCACACAAAAGAAGCCGGGAAACGGAAGAGCGTAGGGAGTCCTACACTGGGGGACTCCCTAAAAATTCTTCTGTTCAACGCGAGGTCAATCAGGAATAAGTTTCTTGAGCTCCGTGGCCTCGTAGCAACAGAGGAACCTGAGATGGTGGCCATAACGAAGACGTGGATTAAAACCTCAAGCCGAATTTGGAAGGTGAATTTACGATTCCCAGTTACCAGCTCTTCCAGAAAGATAGGCCAGACAGAGAGGGGGGTGGTGTGATGTTGTATGTCAAGGATACTCTCAACTCGACGGATTGCAACATCGTATCCGACCATGAACTACTAGGTGTTGACCTAGAGATAGGTCAGGCCAAATACAGGACCCTGATGCTTTATAGACCTCCTGCCCAACTCGTTGAAAAGGACAGAGATATGTACCAGCTACTAGGAGAACTTGTCGAAGACAGAGTGTGTATCTCATGGGGGATTTCAACACACAAGTTGACTGGGAAACCAGAGAACCCTGTGGCGAGAACGCACTACTCCACGAGTTGACGAACAACGAATTCCTGACTCAATGGGTGAGAGAGTCAACGAGAGGAGACAATATCCTCGACTTGGTTTTCACCTCTGAGGATGACATCGTTGAGGACCTTTCTGTTGGCGAAGAGCTCGGTGGCAGTGACCACCGACTAATTAGATTTGTAGTCAAAGTCCCCAAGGCAGAGCCTGCAACTAGTAAATCAAGGAAATTCGATTTGAGAAGAGCAGACTTTGCAGGTCTACGCGCATGACTGACTGACGCGAGGCTAGAAGAGTGCGAGGCTGTTGAAGAGTCTTGGAACAGTTTCAAAACCACATTCATGAGTCTTCAATCGCGTTTCATCCATTTGAAATGCCCCCGTCGGTCCTCTGTTCAACCAAAGTGGTTTAATCGAGAAATCGGGCAACTGCTTAGGGAGAAGAGAAATGTGTACTGGCAATCGAAGATCTCGGGTGACTTAGATGAATACCGGAGGCTAGTTAGGAGAGTGAAGTCCAGCATAAGGGAGGCTAAGCGGTCTGAGGAACTCCGAGTGGCGAGACTCTGTAAAGAGAATCCCAAGGAGTTTTTTGGATATGTGAACAGCCGTAAACCAATCCGTCGAACGATTGGCCGTTTGAGGAATGAGGAGGGGACATTAAAGCATTCAGATGCAGAAAATGCTAACCTCCTCGACGACTACTTCTCTTCAGTGTTTACTGAAGAGTGTGGTCCCATTCCCCAGCCGATGGATTCCTACTCGGTGAAAAAGCTGCAGGCAATGGACTTCACCGAAGGAGAAATGAAGAAAAAGATCTCTGACCTAAAGACGAATAAGTACCCTGGACCGGACGGGTTTCTATCCAAGGTGTTGAAGGAAGTGTGCGATGAAGTATCACGACATCTGTGCGCTATCTTCAACATGTCAATCCGGACCGGATGCGTTCCTAGAGACTGAGGTGAGGTGGAGGTGACTTCGATCTTCAAGAAAGGAGACCCCAGCCATCCGTCAAACTACCGACCTATCAGTCTGACTTTGATAGTCGGTAAACTCATGGAAAGCATGATGGTGGACAAAATGACGTCGTATTTAAAGTCGAACCTGCTACTGAGGAGTTCCAAGCACGGCTTCCGAAGGCAACGGTCATGCCTGACGAACCTTGTGGAATTCTTCCACTTCGTGTTCAGTGAGCACGATCGGGACAAGGCGGTGGATGTGGTGTACTTAGACTTTCAGAAAGCCTTTGATAAGGTACCACACCGCCGCCTTCTCCGGAAAGTGCGAGCGCTGGGCATAGACGGATAAGTAGCCGGCCGGATAGAGAACTCGCTAAGTGACAGACGGCAACGGGTGGTGGTGAATGGACAGGCTTTTGAGTGGGTGCCCCTTACTAGCGGGGTGCCTCAAGGTTCTGTCCTGGGACCACTACTATTCATCATCTACGTCAACGGCATGGACGGTGACATGGTTGCCAAGATTTTCAAATTTGCCGACGATACCAAGCTTGGTATGAACGTTGCAAATGATGGAAATACTGCCCACCTGCAGGAAGATCTTGGGAAGATTGGGGAGTGGTCGGACACGTGGCAAATGCCTTTTAACGTAGGGAAATGCAAAGTAATGCATATCGGCCACAGAAACCCCCAATCTCAGTATATCCATAAGGACACTGCTCTTGAATCGAGTGACACTGAGAAGGGCTTGGGTGTAACTATCACTTGCGACCTCGAGTTCTCGAAACAATGCATTGAGGCAGAGAAGAAAGCCCAAAGGATGTTAGGCTACATAAAGCGCCAGTTGTGATACCGTAACAAGGAGATAGTACTTTGTCTGTATAACTCCCTCGTTCGGCCGCACCTGGAGTATGCCGTACAATTTTGGAGTCCTTCGTTTCAAAAGGACATAGCAAGGTTTTAACGCGTACAGGCTAGGGCAACCAAACTGATTCCCTCTATCCGACATAAAAGTTATGAGGATAGACTAAGGGAATTAGATCTGTTCTCGCTAGAAACCCGTGGACTGCGGAGTCAGCTCATCGAAGTTTTCAAAATACTTCGAGGGTTCGACAACGTTGACTACCGGGATATTTTCAAACTGAGTAAGAACAGAACGCGCAATCACGGCTTCAAACTTGAACTGAAGCGTTACAACCGCAATCTGTGTGGAAATTTTTTCACCTACAGTATCTGCGGTAAGTGGAACGCACTTCCAGTGGAAGTTGTCAACAGTGAATCTGTTGACCAGTTCAAGTCAAGACTAGACAAAGTCTTGAAAAGTAGCCGTTTAGGGACGCAAAACAATTGAGCAGCCATGTGCCCGCTCGATTTCTAGTCGAAAAGTACCCTCTTTGAATGGACCGTAAGGTCTTCTAGGGTACTCTCTTTCCTTGTAACTCCTTGTAACTCCTTGTAACTCTGCGTTTGGGCTCTGCTTCTCCACGGATATTTTATTCTAGTCATCTGTGCTGCATGGAGGATATTTCCATTTTTGTATTTGCTTCGAGAATGCAGAATGATATGCCATTCCAAAACACCGAGGGACGAGTTCATCGCAATGAGTAAGGAATTAATAAGCAAGAACTTGAATGGAGTGCAAAAGAGTGTAAACACATTTTGATACTGTTCAAGTTGCTACTCACTCGGTTGTGCGTATGGTTGCTTCTGGCTACTATTAGAAACCGAAGAATGAGCAGGTATTGAGGATGATTTGAATATTGAGGTCACTTTGTGGTCGGAAGATTATAGCAAGAGTCGCCAGGGGGTTCCAGCGATAGCCAGACTTCCTAAATTGCTTTTTTTTATTTGGTGATTTTCTCAGTCATGTCTTATTTTTTTTTTAAATCTAATCTCCTGTGAGAATTTTCTTAGGTTAAGTTCGGCTTTTCACCTAAACCCAGGGTATCCTGAAGCTAACTCGTATCTTGTTTCCTAGATGTTTCTGCTTCATTAATAATGATTACAGAATTAAGAACGAGCAATGACCTTAAGGTTTCAAAAGGAGGGACGGGGGATGTCAGAGGGAAAGAAGATAGAAAATAAGAGAGGGTTCTGTTATTACATATATCTACTGTAGTGTTTCCAACGACTTGCCTAGGCAAGCCATTGTAAGTCTGTGTTTTTTACAAGAAAAGAAATCTTGTGTTATATTGAGTGTGTAATCTTTTGTTTACTAAATCCAACCTTATTTCTAGGTGCGTGCCATATTCTTTCTTCGAACATACGTTTAATTTCAGGAATTTATTTTGTTCCTCGACGCTGGTCTCATTTCAATATTATATGCCATTTTGCGTGTAGTTAGACCAGAAAAGTACTGCGTACTACAAATGAGGCAATACAAGCGCTTTATATTAAAGTAGATTAAAATCTTTTGATGTAAACGCAAAATGTCCTGCTATGTATCTTAGAAACCTCGTCGCATTTTGTAACGTTACAATAAATTGTTTTGACAATTTGAGATAATTCTTGATTAAGACACCTAAATCGTTTTCTAAGTGGAGATT
The DNA here is from genome assembly GCA_963969495.1 of Ceratothoa steindachneri. Lineage (NCBI taxonomy): Eukaryota > Metazoa > Arthropoda > Malacostraca > Isopoda > Cymothoidae > Ceratothoa > Ceratothoa steindachneri. The sequence goes on along the minus strand of OZ018321.1, from coordinate 105,225,796 downwards.
ATCATGATTTATGTGCATTACCAGCCATACTCTTATTCTGCTATTCAGAAAGAGCTCTGTAATAATATAGAATATATATAAAACAGTTTTTTAAACCGTTGCGATCGAAAGTAACTTATATGATACATGTCTAAAAAGATACAGGTAAATCTCATAAGCAATTATTAAAATTAGTATTACACTTTAACAGCCGTCCAAGAACTACAAGTCATAGTTTTCTTATCTTATTTTCGGATCTGATAGTTATTTCTCAGTCCTGTGTGAGTTACTGTTATTTATTATCAATATTGTGTAAGATAACCATTATTAATTTTCAATGCCCTTTTCTCAGACTCCTCAGAGGGAGGAAATCAAGATAGATCTCCCCACTTTTTATTTCGGATCCGCCACCGTTTTTTTCCTTACAATTGTCCACGTTTAATCGCATCTTCCGACTATTTGATCAGTCTTTTTTTGCAAGTTTTTAGTCTATGATATTTTGGCAAAGTATTTACTTTTGTGTCAGCAGCAAATTTTAAAATTTTTAAGTAAATGTAGTCAATTATAGTGTTTCAACTTTATTCTACAACCCTTTCTTATTTGATAGCGGAAAAAAACAAAATTCTCTAAAAAAATAAGAATTGCTCTGCTAATATTTCGAGCCAACAACGCACCTCCTCTTCCTTATAAGCGATCAATTAGGATTGATTTACCCTAATTACGCTATCATAACTGTTTAACAAGGTCTAACCTGTTCATTCTTGTCAAAATTCACTTGTTTATGTTTGGTAAGAAGCTAGCCTAGTCCTAGTCAATAACCTATCTAGGCTAGCCTACTCCTAATATACAGCCTATCTAGGCTAGCCTAGTCATCATTTAGCGCTGAATAAGAAGAGATCTGTTCTTTTTTTGAATAGCAATTCATTTTTTTTCAAGGAATTTAGGCACAAACTTTCCGGATGACCTAATAAATGAAAAAAGCAGGATCAAAAAATAGATCCCAGAAGAACGCCCCTAGCGACAGATTCCAATGATTAATTTTCCTTTTAGAATGTGAGACAGGACGAGCCACGGCTTTTCTCATACGACTTTCACCCAAGTATTGGGACAAGCTCGTTGCAATCAAGGAAATTTTCAGGCGAGCTTCCGCCAGAATTAGGGAAGCAAAAGAGAACGAAACAAACCCTCAACCTGTTTCACAGGTAATACTCGCTATCTATTTTTCTCTCTTCGGCTAAAGCAACTTCCATTAGAACAAGATGTCTAGGAGTCAGAGTTAATCGATCCTTCACACGCTGAAAAAAATTAACCTGCTTCTGAGACGCCTTCTCATGACTCGTTTGTAACCTCAGTAACGGGTGGTCTGGAAATCACGCTGGTCTCTTTTCGATATATCCTCGGTGCATCGAAGCCTACTTTCAACATTGATTGGCAAATTTCCTTCGCGTTCCTCTTAATATTCCCTTCGCGCTTTCGCCTATTTTAACATACGGTAAAGTCATAATTATTAATTCATATATAATTACAGTGTTTTCATATTTTCTAAACTAAAGCGAATAAATTCATTGGGCTAATAGAGATTTAATCTTGAGGAGCAATTATTTTTAAAAGGAATAATTTCCTCCTCTTTCTTACTCAAATATTTCCCATATTTAATTAATATCGTTAAATGAATTATTTTCTATGAACTGCATTTACGTGCTTCCCAATCTATTTTTGAATTCCTATCATAAAATCCGATAGAGCAATATTGAAAATTCTTTCTAATCTCATCGAGCTTACTCGGTTCTGATAGAGCCCGTCTTTTCAGAATACCTCGCTACGCTTGTATAACTCGTTTCATAGATTGATGAGGTACATCCCATTTTCCTGACAGGGAACGCTAATAGAGTTGTAAATCTCTGAAGCGATGTAATAGAAAGCATTCTCTGAAGAATACCTGTAACGCTACGTTCCTACTATTTTTCTCCTGCTTACCCTGTCAGCAATTCTTCTGCTTTTATAGATAAAACATTATTAGTAGCTACATACATAATATAAACTGTCTCTCTTGTAGATCTGTTCACGAAATCATCTATTTAATCGAGCAGATCCTCAACTCTGCCTCCCGTATAGCAGTATCTCCTCTATTATTCTGATTTTCTCTCGCAGAGTTGCTCCAGTTAGTGTTTAGTAATAGACCCCTACAAGACGAACCTGGAAGTCATCTCCACTCCCTGGTATGAGCCTAAAACTGAAAATTGATGTAAGTATTACTAATAATCTAGGCGGAGGAGGCTCTCTGGCGAACCAGAGTGAAAGCGTTGCCTTACTGGCCGTCTCTCTCCCTAGGGGCTGGATGGGCCGCTGTTAAAGATTTTCGGTTATACAGATGGTCACTTCCAATCTCAGCACAAGCAATTCTTATTAAAGGGGAAAAAAATTAAACTTAAACCCTCTTCGCCTTACTCCCACCTCCCCCTTCTTCTGTAGCTATCAACCGCTCAATCGAAGTTGGCTAGCAAGAAATGGGCACTACAGTCGCGCTAGGTTTGTTTCTGTGGAGCCAATCTTTAGGAGAAGCAAAACTCTAATTAGATAGGGAAGGGAGGGATAGAGAGAAAAAAGAAAAAAATAAGATTGATGTTGCGTCAGATACCAAAATAAGGTATATGCGAAATATCTGTTAAAAAAATTTAGTGGAAAATAATAGGATTTGTTTTAGTAATTTTTTTTCACAAATTTGAGTTCAAGTGGTGGTAGGAATCCTTCCTAACAAAATATACTGACAATGAAATTTTTCGAAGGAGGAAAATATGAAATAGACAACTAAAAAAACTACAGAAAATAAAAATAATAAACCCGTAAAGAAGGAATTATCAGTTAGACGCTAAAGGCACATTATATATATAAGAAAGCAGCCCGAAAGACAAAGATGTGAGATAAAAGGTCGAAAAGGTTAACAGACGAGAGAGAGAAAACTTAGTTTGTGATTAATTCAGTTAACGAAGTACTGTTACAGTAAACACTACACACAGTTACAAAATAAATATATACATATGCTAAATTTATTAACACACAAACCAAATACTTTATAACTTGACAAAGATCTATTAATTAAAACCTTAGTGTGAACCTTTGGGGATAGCATCCTCGGCCCAACCTTCGAAATGGGTGCCGAGTAGCGCTCTACTATGTAGGCCATGGACCTTCAAAAAGTGCTTCACTTTTATTAAAGAAAAGCCTAAAAAACGAGGTGAGAGTTTAAGCACGCTTAAAGGCCCTAAGTAAGGGAGTTGATCGTATCCAAGCAGGAAGATTTTTCAAAACTATGAGCAAATATCGAGAAAGCAAAATGACGCATGCAATAGCACTATTGAGAAGAACCAGAGTGTAGAGATCTATGGCCTGTGATAGGGTTAGTGAGAAAGACAGGTAGGAAGCAGTTGCGATATTTAAGATTGTATATATATATGAGAAAGAGTAACTAAAAGGTGATGATGCACTGAGTACAGTTTGCGTAGAAGGATGAGGTGTGTGAGAGAGGGTTCCAAGAAGAGACGAACAAAGCTGGATCTGTTGGAAGCTTCTAAGTTGGGGCTTGTGATCCAGAGGTATGGTTTAGAGTAATCAAAGCTTGAGGTAACAAAAAGATGAATGGCTCTCTGAAAACTCTGTGGTCCAATTAGGAGCGGATGTTTGCTAAGATTACGAAAGAAACAGAGAGGGGATATGTAGACGTTAATAATACGAACTTTGAGAGATTGGCTGATTATTTATCGAAGGTGAGACCCTAATTTTTGAGAAGTATTCGATATAGGGTCATGAGACGTTCCAACTTTAAGAAAAGGTGCAATAATTTGGAAGCGATTCACATCCGTTGAAGTGCCATCTAGTAATATTCTATCTTGCCATGGTTTATAGTTTAAGAAAGTTGTACGAGAGCCATTCAGTGTGAATGTTTTAAATGAATAGCATATTTCTTAAAATCTCAGCAAATGACACTGAAGGAGAGGAGGTATAGATTCGCTTGTAATCAGAGTAAAAATAAAATGAAAAACCAAAGACGACGAAGATATATGAAAAAGAGAAGTAGACCAAGAACAGATGCTTGGGAAGACCAAATGGTACCTCCGCCGGACGAGATATTTCCATTATGAAGTGACTCAGTACGAGATGAAATATATGAGCGCATTCTGTTGTGGCTAGTTTCAAGATACTCAGGAATTCATGGAAGCAGTGAAGAAAAACAATTGTAAGAGACTGTATCGAATACTGAAGTAAGATTAAGAAGTATCGGAACTGAAGACTAGCCAGAATCGGCCGGACGACGAAAGCAGTCATATGTAGGAGAGAAAATTCAGTGTCTTTACTTTTGTCTTCTATGGCTATGTAGCTTTCACACGTGTTCACTTTCAGTAACTTAAGCATTTTAATTAAGAACCTCTTTTCAAATAAGTTTTAGTTGAGATGCAATATACCGTTTAATTTCGGTTTTCAGTTGGGCTAAATAAAAAAATAAGTCGTGTTTTCTCCTGTCATTGGTTTATTAAAAATTAGTTTTTCTTTCCCTTCTCAAATCCAATGAGTTTAGGAATGTTTTTCACCCCTGCATTTCGGCCTTTGCTCTTTCTTTTAGCATTTCGTCACACAGTAATTTGGGATGTTTCGTGACGTTTCACAAAATCTCTCTCTTGACATCCACTGAGAGTACTCTTCACCGTGCTTATGGCTGCACGGTTTCAATTTTTTCAACTTTAAAATTTTATGTTTGAGAAAGATCTAAAGGGGTGTAGCATGACTTATGAATTCTAAAGATATTTCTGTTATTTTAATATAATTTAGTTCTCCTTGGTAATAAGCTACTTGGAAATTGTGACTCTTTTGAGTGTTTAGGGAATTAAATGACAATTGTTACATTAAAAAATATATCTAATTCACTGCTTTTTTTTTCTTTTTCTTGCTATCACTCAAACCAGTTGGAATTGACTTAAAATGGCCTTTAAACTTAGGACAGGACTGGGAAAATTCCCATATATAAGCAATTTAATTGGAAACGGTAGAAAGTTGTTTCACTCTAAACTCTCAACTCTGCCTGACCTTCTCAAATATGAACTATTGCTCAGAGAAAAAAGTAGTGAGGGTGTGAGAATCTATCCAGCATCAGGCTTGCAAAGGAGATTTACCCTAAATTGCTTGAGAAGTGGAAACGAGCTAACATTTATTTTGTAGCCCCTGTTATAAATTTACGAGTAACAATCTTAAACAAGATTCAAGAGAACTAGGGGCAGGCAAAAACATATCTCTTAGGAGAGGACACGACTTATCAAAGAGGCTTTCATTGCAAAAATTGACAAGCCTTCTGACATCCTTAGTTGCCTATGTAAAATTATTCTTTGTTGTGAATTTTCTTGCCCTGGTTGCAACACCGAAACTCGCATTAATTGTACATGCCCTAGAGAAATGAAGATCCCTGTGAAGAAACATGCTTTCATTAAAGGTCATTAACAAAAGTATGGTTTTATTGGACCACATCGGATGTGCTCGCTCGACCTGAGCAAAAAGAAAAGTAAAAAAAGCAGAAGCGACAAAAAGATAAAAGAAGATTTGCGGATTATAAGCGGACAAGTAAGCAAGCCAATGTCCAATGCCATCAAGTGAAATAATTTTCTCTGCTAATGAAAATGAAGAAAAAATAGCTGATACTCATGAGGGAAAGGATGAAAATTATGAAGTGACATTTGAAATACTAAGGACATCAAAAACTTCCATTAAAAAGCCACAGTACAACATATCAGAAATAACTAATGTTGCTATGCATAGCATCATACATACTGTTGTCTTGTATGCCACAGCTGCCATCACTGCTGCTGCGTTTATGGAAGCTGGCTTGATCACTGAAGAGGACAAGAGACTTATAATTGATCACAATAAAGTCAAGAGGGCTCAAGAAAAGGTTATTAAATTCCTGGATCATGATTTTGAAATTGACTGCATCTTTTTTGACGGCTGTCAAGATACGATTAAGGTTATGCTGAAAGTAAAAAGTTCAGATCGTCAGTACCCCAGTATCGTAGAATGACTCCCGACGATACCATATATCACTATTCGTTGAGGGAACTTCCTTAATTATCTTTAGAGTGCGTTACTGTCTGGCGGCCGATATTATGTATCTTCGATATGCTTAAGAAGTGGAACTGAGCTCAAGGATAATAATATTGCTATCATTAATAAAATAGAGTTTTATTAATAATAACTATCAACAAACACAAGACGGAAAATATTGACATAAACAGGGAATGAAAAGGGTCGTGGGGGCTTGGCTAATCCGAGGATTTAAAGGATTTAAAAAGGTAAAACAAATATAGAGTTAAAGAGATGGGATGGTTCGATAAACCATTTAAAGCACAGGATAGAATTGACAAAAGGGTTAAGTACTCAAAGGTGACGTTTGGCTTACGTAACTTTTACACTAGTGGTGCAGTGGAAGGTGGCTTGAAGGAATTTCGGTCCACTGGCGAGTTCCAGCCAAAGGGGGGGGAATAAGATGATTCTGACGTGGCGTCTTGGGAAGAAGAACCGTTTCTCGACGAACGGCTTGAAGAACAATGGCTGTTCTACGTTGTTCTCTTCTGAACAAAGGGAGGGGGGGAGGACCGTCTCTTGTCTACGGGCTCAAGGACAATGGCTGTTCTAATGCTGTTCTCCTCTGAACAACAAGGGGGGGGTGAGAACCGTTTCTTGGCGAAGGGCTCAAAACGAACAATGGCTGTTCTAATGCTGTTCTCCTCTGAACAACAGGGGGGGATGAGAACCGTTTCTTGGCGAAGGGCTCAAAACGAACAATGGCTGTTCTAATGCTGTTCTCCTCTGAACAACAAGGGGGGTGAGAACCGTTTCTTGGCGAAGGGCTCAAAACGAACAATGGCTGTTTTAATGCTGTTCTCCTCTGAACAACAGGGGGGGATGAGAACCGTTTCTTGGCGAAGGGCTCAAAACGAACAATGGCTGTTCTAATGCTGTTCTCCTCTGAACAACAAGGGGGGGATGGTGAGAACCGTTTCTTGGCGCAGGGCTCAAAACGAACAATGGCTGTTCTAATGCTGTTCTCCTCTGAACAACAGGGGGGGATGAGAACCGTTTCTTGGCGAAGGGCTCAAAACGAACAATAGCTGTTCTAATGCTGTTCTCCTTTGAACAACAGGGGGGGGTGAGACCTGTTTCTTGGCGAAGGGCTCAAAACGAACAATGGCTGTTCTAATGCTGTTCTCCTCTGAACAACAGGGGGGGTGAGAACCGTTTCTTGGCGAAGGGCTCAAAACGAACAATGGCTGTTCTAATGCTGTTCTCTTCTGAACAACAGGGGGGAAGCCTTGGGGACTTGGCGTCACGAAAGGCTCGAACCTTCGGCACTCAAGGAATATTGTCTTCCTTCTGGACAAGTGATGGTGAATCTCGAGGTCGAGGTCCCTTGGCGCACAAAGGAAGAGAGGGTCGTGGTGATGTTTCGCGACGAAAATCTGGATCTCCAATCTGATCTTAGTGGTAAAGTTTCCATATAAATAGCCAGGACATCTCCTTGGCGTGGGGGGACAATAGAGTGGGAGCTTCGAGGGAATGCACAGCCGGGCCGGAGAACAATGCCTTATCTGCCCATAAGCCTAACTCAATCTGGCGAGGTCGGCGTATGGGGGCAAATGGAGGGACGATAACCTCCTTGTTTAAACATTGACATCCGGTAGCTGTGATAAGACTCCAAGCTTCGAATCGAAGATCCACGTGGGCAGCATCGTGGTTTTAAATAATATGGGATAGGAGTTGAAATTAACGCAGCTTTAACTCGTTCTATCACACCCCTCCATTCCAGGGGAAGTTGTCACTTCGAAAAAAAAAGAGAGAAGGGACAACGATAGAGCTCCGTTGTAGGGAACTCGTTTTCTTGTACCAACCGTACCTTCCTGCACCTAACTAGTATTACCTCAATACATATGTTTATTTTGATCTTCAGATTACAGGGGAAAATAACCTTTAATACAACTTAATCAAAGAAAAAAAAAGGAATGGAAAAATGAAATGATATAAAATTAGTACATTCGGGACAAAATAATTTATACGTAAATTAATGGGTACAAATATATATACATACAAAAAAATTAGACATTGAGCGTTACAAAATTCAGACATATACATTAATTAATTATATTATAAGAGAATCTTAATTTAAGTCGTACAAGACGGTATATACCTACAGAGAGATACTAATCCTATGAATACACTTACTCTACGCTATTCGGTAACGCATTCCTACTGAGGGCGTCAGCGACCTGGTTTTGGAACCTTTTATCCAATTTATTTTAAACTGATACTCTTGCAAGAGTAAACTCCAGCGCATGATGCGGCCGTTTGAGTGTCTCACATTCCTAATATAGGCTAACGGACGGTGGTCGGTTCCTATTTGAAATTCTTTACCTATCAAGTACATCTTGAATTTGTCTATGACCCAGATAATTGATAGAGCTTCCTTTTCTCTAGTGGCATATCTCTTTTCGCGTGGTAATAATTGACGACTAGCATATGCAACTGGATGACTCGTTCCGTCATCCACGTATTGAAGGAGTACACCTCCAATGCCTTCGTTGCTTACGTCGGTCTTAATCCCAAAGAATTTTTCCGGGTTGGGCAACTTTAAAATGGGGGCAGAAATACACTTACTCTTGAGCTGATTAAAATGGGAAACAGCGACATCATTCCCACGTAAACGATCGGGGAAATTCTTTTTTTGAAGGGGGCATAGGGGGGCCGAAATTGCAGCGAAATTCGGAACAAATCGCTGATAGGGAGAAGCTGATCCTAGGAACGATCTTAATGGCTTCTTTGTAATCGGGAGGGGCATGTCGGCGATTGCCTTAATCTTGTTCCCGTGGGGACCTAACTTGCTTTGTCCTATTTTGAAACCCAAATATTTGATGGTTTCGTGGGCAAAATGGCATTTGCTGGGGCCAATGGTGAGGCCATTTCCACGCAGTCGCTCGAAAAGAGCTAATAGGGCGGGTAAATGGTGATTCCATTTAATTAGTTCTTGTAGCTGACTCTTCTGACGTGGTGTCAGCTGCGCGTCACTATCCAGGTCAGAGGGTTCCAAAGACTCGCCTGGTAGGGAAGGAGGAGGGTAATCGGCATCAGGTTGGATGCACACTGTCTGGATTACATTAAGGGACTCCGCGGGGCAATCCTCTTCAAGCGCCGATGCTTCGTCCAGTTCTACGAAGGTATCTCCATGGGCGCGTTCGGGGTTCTTTTTTTCTTGGGGTCCAGGGACAGTCTCCGTGTCCTTGTCTGGGGCCTTATCACCTAAAGGTGTTAGTGATTCACACTCCTTTTGTGCCGTCCTAAAGTCCTGGTTAGGAGTCTCCGAGAAATCGGACGGTATCGGGGTTCTGATGGGGACGGGTTCCTGGGCTTCTTTCTTATCTCGGCCTTGAGGAAGGGCGGCCTGAAACACAGGGTCGAAACTTACTTGGGGGCTCTGTCCTATAAGTACGGAACAGAATTGTATGGGTGCTACAATGACTTCAGCCCAGCCATTATAATATTGACACTGCAGGTAACATCTAACGACGGGGAATCGGTTCGCCCGCCCAAGGTGGTCATGTACCACCGCAAATTTTTCGTGGTTAGAGGCCACTGGGAGGAGTTCGTCGGACACGATGAAACACGTACATCCTGTGTCCCTGACGAGAGTCGATACTCGACAGCCGTCCACGCTGCCCTCCTCATATTTCAAAGTTCCCGATGAACTTTTATCAAAAACAAAATCTACCTGGTGGCCTGACGGAGGGGGAGAAGTTTCTGCTTGGGTCTGCACCACCGGGGGAGCAGGGGTTGCCTTAATCTGGTGAACTTGGTGAGCTGGTCCGCTTTTGAGCCTAGAATTTTGGGGGCAGTTCCAGCTCATGTGGTTTTCTACACCACAGGTGAAGCATATTATTGGTCGCTTCGGGAAGAGAGATGGAGGAGAAATCTTAACGGGAGGTTTGGATTCCCGTTGTTGGTTTTGGGGAAAGAAGTTTTGGGGTTTTACGGGGCTCGGAAACTTTGTCAGCTTTCCTGGGAAGGAGCGCGAATCCGTCCTTCTTTATTCTCGTTGGATTTCTTTTTCTCGATCTTCTCGTTGTATTTTTCCTTCTCGTTCTTCTCGTTGTATTTCTCTTTCTCGTTCCTCTCGTTGTATTTCTCTTTCTCGTTCCTCTTGTCGGATTACTCTTTCCCTTTCTCTTTCTACCTTTTTTCTTTGAAATTCTGCTTTAATCCGAGCTAATTCAATCTGATGGTGAAGCTCAGCTTGTCTCATCCATGCCTCTCTTTCTCTTTCTTTTTCTTCTCGTTGGATTTCTCTTTCTCGTTCCTCTTGTCGGATTACTCTTTCTCGTTCTTCCTCTTTTCTTTGCTCCTCTTGAATGTACTCAATTAGTTCTTTTTCGGAGAGTCCCAAGGATTCTCCTTGCGCTTTAAAGATTTCAAACTGAGTCATCTTTGCACTTGGGGGCGCACTAGTCAACCAACTAAGATTCATGGCAACAAGAATTATGCCTCTATAGAATTAGCCTACCTAAATATGGGCACTGACCTATTCGGACTTGGTTTCTCAATCTAAATAACCACTGACTAAAATCACAAAAACACAAACAAATTATTATAACCGTTCCTTGAGCTACTCCAGCTTCTTAAGCTTCAAAAAAAGGGGATAGCAATCGTTAAAACAAAAGGGAACTACTATATTCTATTATTATAACGAATAACACTATGCTTTACTCGACTGAGACCAGTGTTTGCAAAGATATAGCGTTAAACCCCACACCTGACACCAAATTTAAATAGTATATATATATATATATGTCGTAGAATGACTCCCGATGATACCATATATCACTATTCGTTGAGGGAACTTCCTTAATTATCTTTAGAGTGCGTTACTGTCTGGCGGCCGATATTATGTATCTTCGATATGCTTAAGAAGTGGAACTGAGCTCAAGGATAATAATATTGCTATCATTAATAAAATAGAGTTTTATTAATAATAACTATCAACAAACACAAGACGGAAAATATTGACATAAACAGGGAATGAAAAGGGTCGTGGGGGCTCGGCTAACCTGAGGATTTAAAGGATTTAAAAAGGTAAAACAAATATAGAGTTAAAGAGATGGGATGGTTCGATAAACCATTTAAAGCACAGCATAGAATTGACAAAAGGGTTAAGTACTCAAAGGTGACGTTTGGCTTACGTAACTTTTACACTAGTGGTGCAGTGGAAGGTGGCTTGAAGGAATTTCGGTCCGCTGGCGAGTTCCAGCCGAAGGGGGGGAATAAGATGATTCTGACGTGGTGTCTTGGGAAGAAGAACCGTTTCTCAACGAACGGCTTGAAGAACAATGGCTGTTCTACGTTGTTCTCTTCTGAACAAAGGGGGGGTGAGAACCATCTCTTGTCTACGGGCTCAAGAACAATGGCTGTTCTAATGCTGTTCTCCTCTGAACAACAAGGGGGGGTGAGAACCGTTTCTTGGCGAAGGGCTCAAAACGAACAATGGCTGTTCTAATGCTGTTCTCCTCTGAACAACAGGGGGGGATGAGAACCGTTTCTTGGCGAAGGGCTCAAAACGAACAATGGCTGTTCTAATGCTGTTCTCCTCTGAACAACAAGGGGGGGGGGGTGAGAACCGTTTCTTGGCGAAGGGCTCAAAACGAACAATGGCTGTTCTAATGCTGTTCTCCTTTGAACAACAGGGGGGGGATGAGAACCGTTTCTTGGCGAAGGGCTCAAAACGAACAATGGCTGTTCTAATGCTGTTCTCCTCTGAACAACAGGGGGGGTGAGACCTGTTTCTTGGCGAAGGGCTTAAAACGAACAATAGCTGTTCTCCTCTGAACAACAGGGGGGGTGAGAACCGTTTCTTGGCGAAGGGGCTCAAAACGAACAATGGCTGTTCTAATGCTGTTCTCCTCTGAACAACAGAGGGGGAAGCCTTGGGGACTTGGCGTCACGAAAGGCTCGAACCTTTGGCACTCAAGGAATATTGTCCTCCTTCTGGACAGGTGATGGTGAATCTCGAGGTCGAGGTCCCTTGGCGCACAAAGGGAGAGAGGGTCGTGGTGATGTTTCGCGACGAAAATCTGGATCTCCAATCTGATCTTAGTGGTAAAGTTTCCATATAAATAGCCAGGACATCTCCTTGGCGTGGGGGGACAATAGAGTGGGAGTTTCGAGGGAATGCACAGCCGGGCCGGAGAACAATGCCTTATCTGCCCATAAGCCTAACTCAATCTGGCGAGGTCGGCGTATGGGGGCGAACGGGGGGACGATAACCTCCTTGTCTAAACATTGACATCCGGTAGCTGTGATAAGACTCCAAGCTTCGAATCGAAGATGCACGTGGGCAGCATCGTGGTTTTAAATAATATGGGATAGGAGTTGAAATTAACGCAGCTTCAACTCTTTCTTTTACACCCAGCATCACCAAAGAAAAGCATGTTTCTGTGTGCACTGAGCCAGATGGAAGATATCTCTCCCATTTTAATCCTGAGCAAGGCTCAAGATGTAAAAAACTTCTAATGTTATTTCTGATAAACTAATAGATTTCATGAAAAAAAGGGAATTTCTAAAATCCTGCAGACCATTTGAGGCGATTCTACAAATTTTTTCACTGGCTAGGAGCGTAGAAGTCAAGCTTGGCCGTAAACTGATCTGGTTGGTTTGTGCCCTCCACACTAATGAGTTACCTTTGCGACACTTCATCACAACACTGATATGAAGACCTTGTCTAATAATAAATGGACAGGTAATATTTACAAGATCCTAGACGCTGCAACAAAACTTTAAATCTATCTTTCATTCACTAAATTCTCAAAAGGAAAGCCTCTTATTTCAATGAGTGACAATGTCATAAATTTTCTCTCTACTGATTAAGCGTAAGAGGTATAGGATCACACAGGCCATAAGTACAGGAGAACTTCCCACAGATCTGGCTCCTTTTGAAATTAACCCAAAGACATTCTAGGTAGTTAACAACAGCAAACAGGCTTTGTCTCATATGGGCATTAAAGTCAGAAGCCTCAACGACTTAAGGATAATAGTAGAATGCGTTGTTAGTGTGTACTGTGTATTACCACTGTTAGTTCAACATCAAGCTAAAACATTCTTGGGTGGAAAACTCGCGCCACATCTGTTTCAGCCAGGCTAGATAAGCTGTAAAAGACGAGTGTAGTGGATGCTGTTTGGTCAACCATCAGCAATCAGCGTGGTATTCATTCAACGAAAGATAATTTAGACACTCTTGTGCTCAGATTTTAGTGAGGATAGGAAAGCTGCTGTCCGAAAGATTGTCGACATGTGCAGTGGAGATAATCACAACCTTGCAGGTCTTTCTGTATGTCACAGGCAAACACCTCCCATTAAATCCAGTGCTTCTTCCCCGTTAGACTGACAGACTGGTCTGACGGGGTATTCGAACTTCCTTTGGTATGTAAATTGACTACAGCGGAAGTAATGAAGTTCTTTGACAGGCCTATGCAGGTTCCACAGTGGCCCTGTCATGCTCAGAGAGGTGTGCGAAGCAAGTCATAGAGTCAGAAGGCAAGGTGTATACACATGAGGAACGTGAGGGATATATCAGAGGCCAAGAAGCCAAGAGGCCAATGTTATCTGTTGATTTCTGGGATAGGTTTTATACAGAGAAACTAAATAGCTATAGCCATTACCTGGCCTTTTAAGAAGCGAAAATTATTTTATGCTGTTTTCCTAGAGCAAGCTATGAGTTGTTTTTTTAAACGTAAATTTTCGAGCAATCACATAAAAAAATTGCAGATTTGAATTTTATGATTACTAGGATATGTTTATGATTACTGAGGTATGTTTTATGCAGATAAACTAAATGCCTATAGCATTACCTGCCATTGTGAGAAGCTAAAATTACTAAATGTTGTTTTCTGAGAGCAATTTATGAGGGGTTTTTTTCCAACGTAGATTTACCAAGATAAATGTCGAGCGATTGCAAAAATAATAGCAAATTTGAATTTCTCACATACAAACATATTTTTAGAATCGCTCAGTGAAAGAATTGGTAAAAAATAATTTTCACTCCATAAATTGATACAGCTTACTGCATGTACTTCAGGAACAAACGGAGGAGAGTTAACTTAACACTAGAAAATGAACCACCATACACAAACCAAAGAAGAAGACATGAGTAAGTAGAATGAGCATAACAATGAGTGGGCTGGTCAAGGTCGACAATCCTACACACGAAGGTTTGGAAGGAGAATTTCAAACATTGAGGGAAAAGTTCATACTAAAGATCACATACAACCATGAATCTGACTCCTTACGTGGCCCAATCCAAGCTTCGTGAGTTCAAAGAGTCGGTTTAAACATTTCCGGCGACAGGCCGCTTTTCAGACAAGGTCAGGTAAGAAGTAAGGAGATTAGCGTTAGTGGAATTAGAACACTGAGACATCGATAAATCCATGGCTTTAGAAACAAGGTTGTAAGGTTCGTTATCCCCATGAAGCCATGCAAGGAAGGAAGCACCAAACTTGCAGCACACTTACGCGCCAAGCGGTCAAATGTGGAGCGTCCCCCAATTAAGGTAAGGACAACTTAAAAATGAGTTTACGTTTCGTTGTAGAGCAGCCATCGAGTGAGCCTAGACTTTAAACACCCATTAATGAGGGAAAAAGTATGAAGTGTGGGTGTATAGCGGGATGAGGCTGCATTAAGATACATGTATCTGAAAATTCGACCCATAAACTATAGTTAATACTTTCTAATGAGAGAGTCTGGTAAGTTTTGTGGGGCTGATTAGCACCGATCACATAATGGGAAAGTAGTTTTAGTTGAAGAATTTCTAATCGATATGCCTATTAATCTAGACCGCCCCACTGGGAGGGGCTTAACATATCTCCCTCCCAGAACTTTTTGCAGCTTGAGATCGATCAGTGCACTTTGCGCTCCTTTTTATTCCAGAATCTTGTATTTATTCTTCATCGTCACTCCTCTATCCTCCTCTATTCGCTCTTCTGTACTCTCTCCCCAACAAATCAGTTCTCAGACTTCAGAGCCATTACAGACTGGACTGACTGGAACACTGAGACAAGGTGTACTCGAACTGGTGATCGGTAGTAGGACGCTATGCAAAATAACATAGATGTCTGTATTGCAACTATAAATAAATATATGTAATTGAGAAAGGGGTAACAAGTATGTAATCCAAAGAGGCCATGGTCACTCTGTATGGATAGGTTAAAGGGGAAGATAAGCAGAAGACGCTCCCTCCCCTAAAAAAATTGGAATAAATTCCTGGCAAAAAGTGTAGCAGAAGCAAATTTCTTTCAAAGATACGAGTAACCTGTTAAGTAAAATAATGGTACCAAAATATCCCCTAAAGGCAATTCCCCGACTGAAGGATCCATAACGATTTTAAGCATGATCCATATGAACATGAGAATAAGAGTCTGCAAAAGTCTAATCAATAGCCACTATGAGGCAGCTCATTTTCCCATAACTTAGTTTAGTCTCACCTAGCATCCTCATCTCTAAATCTATCCTTCTAACTTTCTAGGGATGACTTCTATCGCATGACTAGTGAGCCTAATCCATTCATCTGCCACTCGATTTGTAAACTAGTTTCTATCAATCTCTTTCCTAAACTTGCCCAGATTAAATCCATTGCTAAATGTTCTATCCTTTAGAACCTTTTACCCACTTTAGAGAGCCCTTGTCATCTGGCACACGCAACGAAGTGTCTTCGGCCACTACCATGAGTCCATGCCTGAGAAACTTCCTAGATCTCAATCAGATCGAGAATCTATGAATGGTCCTCAAAGAGCCTTGAGAGAGAAGTGGAAGCACGAAAATCTTCAAAAATCACCACCGCTATTAAACCAAAAATGGACATCCATTGTTAAAGATTTTTTTCCAGAGGTTGATATCCAGGCAGAAGTCTCAAAAAATCCTAGAAACAAATTTATTTTGTTTGTTCTGTAAGATGTCCCATGAAGAGATGAATGCCCTCGATAATATAAAACAATATAGATTAAGAACCACGAAATTTGCCTGGACCAAAACTGTAGTGAAGAAGATCGCGTATGCGAACTCCAAGGATACAACCTCCTCAACCAATGGGTTGCACAATAGACTTACCCTTCTATTGATAGTTAATGAATGCAGTTCCAGATTCTAACTTTCTTTTGTTCTAATATCCAAACAAACCATTACGAATATATGTATCAGTGTTCTAGGATGTATTTAAAAGAAAAGTTTAACACCCTATTTTCATTTTTATTAGAGTGCAATAGATTATTTCGGAATTCAATTTAAGAAAAACTAGTCACAAGGAGCCTGTAGAAGCATAGTTAGACATGTTAGAATATTCAAATGATGCACACTTTTCGGGAGCGTTTTTCTGTCAGTTGTCGGCTAGATATCAGTGTGTAGGAATGAAATATTGACTTTCTTAAAGGATGGTGTTGTCGTGTTGTGCTGAAATCACACCCATCACGTACGCTTGTCGAAACATTCTAATCATATTTGTTACTGTGCTCAATATATGATTTCACTTACGATTTTATTAACTTTAGTTCCACCCTAATTGTTGCTTTGTGGTCCCTCCATTCGTTAACGCTCAAATCCTTTCTTATTCCCCTTTACAATTAGTCCTACTAATGCACTATTGCGTTCACCGTCAATTTGTATATATTTTCTCTATATATTAAAATTGGTACTTGGATTAATTTAAGTGTAATTATAGTGTTAAGTCAGGTATAAGGTACACAAAAATAGTAAATAAAGTCTATATACGAATATAGGGTAAATTAGGAATACACAGTAACCAACTTTAAGGATATTTAATGACTCCATTTCTAGCTTCTCCTCGATGGGGTGGAACACAGAATAAAAACATTGACCATTGGTGGTTCTATCAATGTCTGGCAACTGCATATGCATTCGAACCATACGGTGGGGGGGGGGGGAGTTAAACTGCCCCGCTATTTGTAATCAACTAGTATTATCACATTTCGAAAGCCTAGCATTAGGTTCGAATACATAGGCAATTACAAGAAATTTTTAGGCGTTCTAATATTCATTGTTTTTATGCTATGCTTCTTAAATTCAGACCTACATATAAGCACTGTTCCCGAATGCTAATTAAATCGATCATATTTTATTTAATATTGAGTAAATAAAATGTCCATATCATTTGTTAATTCAGAAAATATCTCTTCAAAATTATATATAATACAATATGATGCGATGCCAATTGACAATGTAACTGTGTATTCCATATTCAGCGAATATACACCTTGTTTTAAGATTCTCTTCTTTCTCTTCTTGATTTAAGACAAATTTCTGTTTATGCGCGTTAAACTAATTTCCCCACATCACACATAGATCCGAAACCTTCTATGATATTGTGATACCCGTACTGATATGAGTCTTATATAAAGCCCTGGGTACAAATTCCTCTGAAATTCTACTTTTTGGACTCTTACTGTGACATTTCCTGCAAAATTAGGGCCAATCAGTAACTAGCAGTGTGTAAGCTTTCATCAGGTCATTTGGCAATTGAGAATATAGCGAAACTCATTTAATTCTAAACTTTAGAAATTTCCTGTCGAATATTATGAGTAATCTTATACAGGGTGTCCGAAAGGTTACTATGCACTGGAAATATATAGTCTTGTCAAGCACCGGTGTGCATAGCAACAGTCACAGGTGTTAAAACTGTCCAGATACGTCTTCGGGGCAGGGGAGGGGATGGGGGGGAGATTTGCAATATATGTTGTAGGAATATCTGCCATGTGGTACTTTATTACTGCATCCACCTCCCCCACGCCCCCTGCCCCGTCCGAACAGTTATAACACCTGCCACGATTGTAATAGGGGTCAAGACTGAATATCGTATGAGGGAAGGTAAAATGATTATTTTGATCGGAGGCAAACTCTCGAGAACACGAAGGGCATGATGAAAAAATACCTCCCAATTTACGCTCATTAACGGGGGAAACAGCGCTTAAAAGTGAAAGAAGGGTGAAAATCCACTGTAAAAGTAAATGGTCGATTTCTGGACAGCTTGATTTTTTTATGTGTTAAGAGAGAGGAAATTTGGATTATCCCACAATAGCACGCTCCCTCGGGAGATGAAAGAATGGGGTTGTGGGGGATGATTAGGAGAAGAAAAAAGGGCGAATAGATAGCAAGAAAGTGAACAACAAATTGACCGACAAGGCATATTTCTGCGGGGGGACTAGGAATACAACTGTCTGGACAGTTGTGCATGGTAGAGAACAATTGTTTGTGGTCACACCCAGACGTGAAATAAGCTATGCTGCTCGAGGGAGCCGTAACTCTTGAGTATTAATCATACGAATGTATTTAATGCCCTTATATGAGACGGGTCGGACTGATATTTCACTGCGGCCGATATGCCTTCGTTGGTTTTTGCTATTAGTGTTAAGTAAGCAGCAAGAACTCACCTTGTGCGATTGTTGCCACAAAACTACAATATAACCGTTAACGCCCCACAGAAAGGACAAATATGTATTCAATAGAAGGATGTGTAAACGCTTTCTCTATCATTAGCGCCACATAAATATTAGTATTTTCAAAACGTGCAACTCCAAAACAGGAACAGGCATGCGGCCCCACCTATTCGTGCATTGATATATATTTATATATATATATATATATATATATATATATATATATATATATATATATATATATATATATATATATAAATAAATATATATATATATATATATATATATATATATATATTTATATATATATATATTTATATATATATATATATATATATATATATATATATATATATATATATATATATATATATATATATATATATATATATATATATATATATATATATATATATATATATATATATATATATATAGGGAGAGAGAGAGAGAGAGAAGGGCGAAGATCCGCGGGGACATTCGCATTCCCGTTTTCTGTTAAAGTAAACGTTAGCTTATCCAAAAGGCTTCTTGAAATTGCTTTTTAAGAGAAATAGATGGTTTCCTTGTCGTATAGCTAACGCTCCTGATAAAGGTTGATAAGGAACTCTAGAAGACTTTTCTAGCGGATTAAGGAATTCTTATTATAACGCATTTACTTGAACGTTATTGTTCAATAGATCAATATATATATATATATATATATATATATATATATATATATATATATATATATATATATATATATATATATATATATATATATATATATATATATATATATATATATATATATATATATATATATATATATATATATATATATATATATATATATATATATATATATATATATATGAATGCAATGTCCCGCAGGAAAAAATGAAAAGGTGTTTCTTATCAAGGATAACTAGTTATCCTTGATAAGGAACTTAATAAAGTTCGAAAGTACTTGGAAACACCTTTTCATTTTTTCCTGCGGGACATTGCATTCATTTGCCACCCTCACGTGATACTTTGTGAGTTTTTCATATATATATATATATATATATATATATATATATATATATATATATATATATATTAACGTGGGAGCTGAGTCATTTTTATTTTCACGAGGATTTCTCATTTTCTCTATCAGTCCAAAGCGGTTAATTTCATTTTTGTGCCTTTTCCATTGGAGGGCTTTGGTCGCAGTGGTTTATTGTGATGACTGGGCCGAAATAAAGACTTGTTTTCGAGGGTTATGATAGGACAAGCTTAAGCTTTATTCTTTTTGGTAAGACGTTGGGAACAGGATAACAAGTTGCCATTTTTGTCAAGGAGTAATGAAATACGCTGAACTAATCAAGGCATCTTGGGAGCCCTTTTTCGGAAGAATTGAGCAAGGGGTGGGTTTGAGATCCTGCTCGGCCTTGGACTGGGATCTTTCTTCAAAAATACTTTCTAAAAGATTGGCACTTGAAAATTCACTGCCCTTAAGAGAGAAACTATTTTCTCCAAGTAGGCATCTTCATATCTATCCAATACTTAGGCTCCTCGATAGAAGGTGTTAAGGAGTTTTATATTACGTAGAGTGTAGAGTTTTTTATGGAAAACAAGGACTGACGTAAACAGTCTTTTTCATTATTCGTATTCCTTATTAACGTGGATAGAGCCATGTCCACTTTTGCTTTTTCTCAAAGTATTTGTCTCTCTTGAACTATTTGTCTTTCTGAAAGTATTAGGCTTTCTTTTGTCGTAAAATTTATCTATTTACCGAAAGTATTTTGCATCTCTCATTTTTCTTCTATTTCCCCCTGCAGTCACGGCAAAGCTAACAACTGGGACTAATTATTTGGGCAACCTTTCTGGAGAGTTAAGTCGTGACCTCTTACACCAGCTGACCTAATTGAGAGTAGCCATTCAAAGAAGGACTTAAGTAAGATATTGGAGTTCACTGGGCCCTTTTGAGGAGAAGAGTTAGGTTGCAACTAATTTGGGATTATTTTGCCTTATTTGTTGCAATCGGCCTTTCTTCGCAAGCCCGTTGGTTTTAGTTTTTTGGTTGTTATTCTTTCTTTAATTACTTTAAAGTTTTGGGCCAAGCATAAGTGGCTGGTAATTTGAAAAGAAAAGATGATCTCGGAATCGAAGTCATTGTTCGTTGTATTTATTTTATATTATTTTAATAATTGATATTCTATTTGTTTTTATATTTTGTATGGGAAGATTATTTGGTGACTCAACTGATTCAAAGATGACTTTTATTTATTAATTTCTGGAGAACCCCAGTTTGGAGAAATTGACTTTTTTATCTAAGAGAAAATTGTGTAAAATTACGGGTATAGAGAACATTTATAACCCCAAATCATAGTCAAGATATAATTTGTCTAAGTGATTGCGCGGCACTTTGATTTGTTAGAAATGGAAACGAACGATGGCATCGCAGAACAATGTTGTGAGAGTTGGAAGCATGCCGCGAACATCCTGAAGCCGGCGAAGGAGATATGCAAGTCCGTAGGGATAACGCGGCAGCCGGAATGGTTGAGATATTAAATTAAGTTAAAGGAACTATAAAGTGAATTGTAGTTGCAAGCCTCATCAGTAGACAATTTACGTAGGCCCTGCGATAGTGATAATTTATCTACTCAAGCTGGAAACTACTCCACATCATACCCATACTCAAACAAAACAAGCTCCAAACAGGAGCCAACTCTTAATCCTACTATGTGGAAACTATCAAAAACACTAAAAAATTTAATACACCAAAAAATTAACCCATACATATATCTGTACAGGCACAACACGGTTTCAGGAAACTACCGTCAACCACGACCCTCCTCACCAAACTCACACAGCAGATCTTCGAGAGTTTCAACAAGCTATTACCCACTCACGTACAATTCTTGCTGCAATAGACAGAAAAAAAGCCTTCAATACAGTACAAAAAAACACGTCTTAGCACAAACAATCCTGAACACCAACCTAAACAACAACGAGAAAAAGTTGATAATAAACTGTATCTTTTACAGACAAGCCAAAGTCATCCACCGAACCCTTCAATCCTACACCCGACCACTTTACAATAGCGTCCCACATCGAACCCTTGTTTCACCTCTACTATTCAACATATTCACACATGAAATCCCACAAACACAAACCCCAGTAATCAACATACTCCAACAACATATCAACATATAAGCGCCGACTGCTTCAGACAACAATTCAACAGTACCTACCGTTTTTCACACACAACTACCACAAATCGAACAAACACCACAAAATCAGCCTAAGCGGATAACACTTGCCACTAAACAAAACCTACACCCTTCCAGAACTCACACCAGACAGCGACAAACATTACAAACAAAGTCACAAAGAAAATCCATGCCCTTAAAGCAATATGAAACATTATATTTGAACAACAGAAAGACCTTCTCACCACTCTATACAAACAATTCATCCGCATCACCCTCAACTACACAGCACCAGCATGGTACCAGCCACAGTCAAATCTCACACAAACACGCCCCAAACCACAAAGAATAAGGCACTCAGAACAATCAAAAAATGTAAACGCAGCACACCCATACCACATTTACACGCTAAAACAAAAATTATATCAATCAAAAACACCTATACATGAATTGAACCCAATACTTCAGCAGAACATTGACCCGTTTCCACCACCACCAACATCTAAAAGCAAAACGTCCTCTATCAAGACAGAGGAAAAAAAGCATCAGCACACTACTTCCAACACTTCTACAATAATCTATTTCCCCACTACCTAATCAAACACACCCACAATACCGTCACCCAAAGATACTTGAACACACTGCTACCACCAACATTCTAAACAAGCCTTCACCTTAATAAACCAATTAGAGAAATCACTAAATAGAACACACCGAGTAATTCTTTCTCCACTGGCCCCCCACTGTACTACAACAATACAAACATAGAATAAACCTCGCTCCGACACCAACATATTTTCCAGATGCAACAAAAGCCCATACACCACCAAACACCTACTCATAGATTACTCAAACATCACAAAACCTCACCATACACAAAGCATCTCCTAGGGTCCTGTATACCCACCCAGGAAGGGTAGTCGACTTCCTAGGGGCGGCCTACCTCGCAGAAGAGAGGTATGGGGGGCAGCCAAGTAAGCTACTGCTGTTACGCAAGTAATGAAAAGGACTTATGGAGTGTATCGACGTAAGTGGAGACTCCTAAATGACAGGCAGTCAAAAAAACACCCAAAACAGCCGTTGTGACATCACGAATAGGGCCTCTAAAAGAAGAACCATTTTGGATGACGATCTTTTGAACGAATGAAACCATTGAAACCTGTAGCGGCATTAATAAATATTACCAGGAGAACACTACCCATACTCTCGAGACAGTCGAGCCCTAAGACTCAAAATCACCGCTAGAGGGTACGGAGGATACATCAAAGAAAAAGTCATGCAGACCAGAAGGAACTTACGATACCTGTATCGTTTCAAGATACTCTCTCTCAGAAACAAAAAAAAGCGGATTTTGCTATACCCAGTCATTCGCCCTCATCTAGCAAGCAAGACTCAAATAAAAAAGGCACAAGTCATACATAACCAGGTAGTACGACTTATCTTTAATGTGACCCGCTGGGACTGTATCCCCTATAGAATGTTATACAATCTTGCAGTAATTGAACCACTGAACGTGACACTACATGACAAGGCAAAAGTGATATGGAGAAAAATCTACTCCTATATCACTGGTAGGATATTCCAAGACATAAGACGACCTGATCTCAAACTCCAACAAAGACATTTCCGACGAAGATTTCACTGCAGCCAACTGCGTACGCAGGAGGCTGTCGTGCCAATATATAGATAAACATACTCCGAAAAACGTAAATAAAAAAAATAAAATAATGGATACCAAGAACCAATATACATAAATATATGCATGCATATGACCATATATATATGTGAGGGTATGGAACGTACATACTCGCATGCTGCCAGACAATCGTGGGAACGAAAGAAATTTGTCGTTTGAGTTGACCTTCGTCTCTTGTCCCCCATCCCCCGACATTCTACCGCCATCTTCCGCCTTCTCTTGACCTACGTCATTATCCGTGCCAAACTTTCCCAACTTGCGACAGGAAGTCTGACGAAAGAAGGCATATCTCACAGAGAAGCCTAAATTCTATTTGCCTTCTTTATGATACCATGGAGATTATCCAGAAGGCGCCGCGATAAGCGAATTGTCGTATAGGGAATCTCTCTCTCGATTTCACACAGTCCCCGGTATAAATGACAACGCCATTCATCCCTCGGCAGAAGTGTTCCAAACCTACTCGCGTAACCCTCACGTTAAACGAGAGTCGTTGCCGTAACGTATCGACTGTCAACGCACCGCTAAGTTAACTTGGTCACTGTCTCAAAGTGTTCCTTAGGCAAATCCCGCCCCGCAGAGTCTGTGACTAGAAGAATAGGCTCTGTTGCTTAACGTAACTTGAGAAAGAAAAAGGAACATTCAAATAGTTACTGGAAGTAACTATTTTTTAGTGTCACATCCAGTTAGGAGTAAACTAACCGGAACTGCAGTCCGCAGCCCCGAATCCGTCATCTTATCCCGCTCTCCTCGAGAACTCGTTAACACCACCGAACCACCCCGTCTGAACCTAAGTAGTCGTCTCTCCAATCCATCACAATTAATGGTAATCTGTAAACCCAGTGTCCCTCTATTCTTAAATTACTTATTTAATTAACAGTGATTGATACTCCCATTGAGTCATTATAAATCTGGACGCTTAACGTCAGTGTTATCCTCCCCTCCTTTTTTAAAGAGATTCAAGTGAGTCATTCCCTGATATTATTATTTATAATTGCTGTCAACCCGGACTAATCCGTGTTTAATATTTAATCCTTATTTACCTAAATGCCCGTCTAACTATTGCTACTAATTATTATTTGGGTGTAAAGCAAAGTTTATTTTTGTACGTGTGTTTATTTGTGGCTCCTCCTTTTTGACGTACCCTTGGCAAGACTTTAATTAAGAATCCCTTCGGCTAATTTATTCAACCTGTATTATGCTCCTTTAGAATTTAACAATCACAAACCTGCCCCCAGTAACAAGTGGGACTTTTATAGTGAGAATCCTGGCCGTGGCACAACCCGCCTCTAACCAGCCTTCGCACGTTCAGTAGGAATTAAAGCCTTTATATATATATATATATATATATATATATATATATATATATATATATATATATATATATATATATATATATATATAATGATCGTAGATTGAGTCATAGGGTCTCAATACCATCGACTTAAACATAGGCGGTGTGTCCAGATCAAGGACTAGAATAATTATTGGACCAGACTATGAGTAATTCTACGACATATATAGAAGTGGTGTCAGCTTTAAGGGGTTAAATTTTTGTGGAAGCGAACTCGTATAGCCTAAAACTTGCCAACGTCCAAGGAATCTAAGTAAACAAACGTAAATTTTAATAATTAGAGTCTATTCCCCGAAGGAATATAGATAATAACCATTAATAATCCTTTCCAGATAGCAAAAACAAAGCTAGGAAAATATTCATTATTTTGGTGGTTAGTTATTAGATTGTATTGGTTAGGAACAATCGCAGCTTTCTAATTCTCTTACCAGGTGCGTAAGTTCTTTCGTGAGTCACCAGTTGCGTCAGCAAGAGAAGCAATGGCTTCACTATCGTTCAAAGTTTTCGTCAAGCAAGGACAAACTCTCGGTCTCACAGGACAGGAACTAAAGGAATTCGTCCAAAGCGAACAGCGAGAGGAAAGAGCACGTGAAATGGAAGTAAGAAAAGAAGGGTTAGAATTGGAAGAAAGGAGAAGAAAAGAAATGTTAGAAATAGAAGAAAGGAGAAGAAAAGAAGAGTTAAAATTTGAATAAAGAGAAAGGATTCGAAAACATGAAAGGGAATTAAGCAGAGACCAAGTTGAAGTCAGTTCTGTTGAATCCCGTGATCATCAACCCCAGGCCCCCGCTATGAAACTTGCCAATATATAGACAAAGAAGATTTGTGCTCATACTTAACACATTTTGAAAAGATCTTCGAGGTATTCGAATACGCCATAGAATCCGAAGGAGTCAGCAAATTGCTCCCATTGCTTAGTCCGCGCTGAAGAGAAATTTCCATCTCGCTACCACATGAAGCCACAGTAGACTATAGCACCTTCAAGGCCGAATTGCTATCCGCCTTCAACTTGAACCTTCAGTTCTACCGTGCTAAGTTTAGATCGGCTAAAATCCAGCCCGGTCAAACTTACCGACATTTTGGATATATCCTGATGCGAAACCTCCAGTTCTGGCTAGAATACTCCAAAGTCAAATCGGAGTATGAGGCTCTAATTGACTTTATGTTAAAAGACCAGCTATTGTCCACCCTCCCCAAGGAGATCCGTGCATTCGTGCAAGACCACCGAGCGTCTACCTTTCAAGAATGCCTCGATGAAGCTGATCTCCATGCGACAAATCATCGCCTTTACCCACAGGATACCCGGAAGAAAAGTCCCCCGTCCCCGAAGAATAAATTTAGTCAATGGAAGTCCTAACAAAGGAAACCCCCTCCATTGATAAGGACCACAGCCCCGTTCAGGCCAAAGAATAAGCCTTTTGTAGCCCACGAAGACAGAAAACCCCCAGTCTTTAATACCTCCTACAATAACCAGCACCAGAATAAGCAGGTTATATGCTACCTTTGCGGTTCACCCGGCCATTATAAGTCCCAATGTGTACAGAATTCCAGCCTACGTCCCATCCAGAACCAACAAGTCCCCCAAGTAACCGCTACCATTCCCCCGGAACAGCCAAACGCGCTTACGTCATCCCCCTCGTCTCCATCCCCACAGGAATTTCAAGTGAACTTCCTGTTTAACACGAGTTCACCCGGAGGACTAAATTTTGAATCCGGCACGATCAATGGCTGTAAAGTGTCCACCCTCGTGAGAGACACAGGGTGCACATGCATTGTCGTGTCAGACAAATTGCTCCCCCCTGTCGACCCCCAACATAAGAAGTACGCAATTGTACACGACTTCTTGGGTCGAGAAAATAGATTTCCGGTAATCCGCTGCCCTGTACAGTATAAATATTTCACTGGTTGGGCCGACCTAGTGGCAGCCCCCATCAAATTTTGCTCGGTACTCATTGGCCAGAGCGCAGTGTTCTCCCCGAGTGAAGTGACTCAAGCTGTCGTCACTCAAGCGCAAGCTAGCCGCGAGGACTCTCCCCCAACGCACCTTTTTACCCCCAGAAGCCCCTTTAGAGGTTCCAACGAGTAATGCACAATTCCTCAGAGCTCAGCAGAGCTGCCCTTTACTTCATTCCCTTTGGGAAAAGGCCCGAAAGAACGAAGAGGTGATCGTTCGAAGGAACCGTCCCATAAGGTACATTTTTAACGACTCCCTTCTGTTTCGCACCTCGCGAAATGAGTCTGACCCACCTTCCAAGGTCAAGTGTATTCCGCGCACACATGTAGACCAAATCCTGCGAGTAGCACATGAAGGTCCTATGGCCGGTCATTTCGGTCATAACAAGATTTCTCAGCGAGTATTTAAATACTTTTTTGGGCCCGTTGCAGCCAAAGATATTGCAGAATTCTGCAAAACGTGCGATTTGTGCCAGAAAACCACTGCAAAAAGGCGAATAGCCCCAGCTCCCCTGCAAAAAACCCCAGTCATTTCAGAGCCCTTCTCGAGAGTCGCCATCGACCTCATCGGACCAATTCACCCCCCTTCCGCCGAAGGTCATACGCATGTACTAACATTGATAGACTGCGCTACCCGATTCCCAGACGCTGTCGCTATAAAAAGGATCGATAGTATCTCTTGCTCTGAAGCCCTTATTTCCATTTTTTCCAGAGTAGGATTGCCCAAAGAAATCTTGTCAGATAGAGGCCACCAGTTTACCTCTGAGTTCATGGAACAGGTGAACACCCTGCTCCAAATCAAACCTATTTTTACCACGCCCTTCCATACGAGCGCGAACGGCATGTGCGAAAAGTTCAATGCGACCTTGAAAAGCGTCCTCAAGAAGCTTTGCATGGAACAACCCCAAGAATGGGACCGATATTTGCCAGTTGCGTTATTCGCATGCCGCAAAATTCCCCATAGGACCATCGGATTTTTCCCGTTTGAGCTCCCCCGTAAGGGGCGCGGCGATTTGCCATCCTGGCCGCCGTACTGACGGGATCCAGCGCTCCGTCCGGCCCCAGCTTAGCCTCTCTTCCTTCCTTCAGATAGCCCGATTTCTCCCCTACCTCGTCGCTTTTCATACAACCTCTCCCACAACTTTCTCTGGTCAGCCTCTAATTTCACAGGGTAGATGCTGACCTTCTTCTCAAGCCAACCACCCCGGATCGGGGCTGAGGGGGGAGGGGACATTGTTCCCTAACCCCTTAGCTCCGGTTCGGGATGGGTTTTTTTTAACAACCTGCTTCATCCCCACCCATACCTTCCTCACATCCCTTTTCCTCTCCTCTTCAAAATCTATCTTTTTTACGCCGTGTTCAAGGTGGAGCCACCATGCCGAAGGACTGCCAGGCCACCAGGCGGGAGGGGTGGTCCCAAATGGCGGCGCCTGGCTCTGCCGGGCCTGTAAGCACCTCTTGCAGTGCGGATACTGCAAGAGGTGGCGAGCCATTGCGTCCCGTAAAACAAAGAGATTCACCATGCCCAATGATGAAAAAAAAAACACATCTTCCCTTAATTCCCCCTAAAACAACGGAGCCGCCCTCGTGCAGCTCCACAGAAAAGATGGAGGTCTCCCCCCCTGTGCTTGTGCAGGGGACCCTCCATACCTCTTTAACCGGAGAGGAAGCTTACTCCTCTCCTACGCCTACGGGTGTAGGGGACTCCCCCTCACCCCCTTCTCTGGAGGTGCTTTCGGGCACCTCCCTATCTCCAGCGGCAGTCCCTCCTTTGTTTTCTAAGGGGACTGCCAAGAAAGCCAGCAGGCAGCCCATTGCCGACCGCCCCTCGTGCAAGCGGCTCGGTAGGGCAAACCCCCTTAGGGGGGAGAGGGAAGCCAGGCCCCTTCGGTCGCTTCGCTCAAAAGACCTGCTGGCAAAAATATTAAACCTTGCCGGGATCAAGGCCTGTGCATCCCCACTAAAGACTTATGACGCTGCCAAGGGGACCTGCGATGTCCTGGAAGGGGATGGCCAACTGGAGGCCCCTCCTGTGATAGACATGGTTCTTGAGGAAAACCAGCCTCAGACGGTAGGGCCTTCCATGGCGGGCAATCCGGGCTCGGCGCCAAGCACCGAACCCAAATCTGCCCCTATGCAAGGTCCTCATCAAACGGCTGTGGATTCTCAGGCAGTACAAGGAGGGGAGGGATCTCCTCCGGATGATGCCCCTGCGACCACCAGGACCTTCTCCATTTCGGAGAAGGACCTGGCTGAGTCCGGTCCATCTGGCCTGGGGGCTTCTACCGGCGGGGGTGAGAAGCGGGTTCATTCCCCACCCTCCTCTCCAAAAAAGAAAAGGACGAAAAAGACCAAAAAGACGAAGAAGACTCGGGGCTCCTCTCCATCCACGGGGGATACGGGTACGGATGGGTCTGCTGCCACTTTGGCTAGCGACCAAGCCAAGATCGGCACATCCGGCCCCTCTGCCCCCCCCGGGTACGGAGCTCCTGACGATGACAAATACCAAAAGTGCACCGGGCGGAGCTTTGATGACATCGGGGCCCCTCATTCAGAGGTTACCTGGCGTTTTCGAGCCCGCTGGCCTCAAACGCTTCCTCGTTATTCGCTCCCCTGATGGCAGCATGTTGTCCAAGGGCAACATGATCCATCAGAGGAGAGGATTAGCTAGTGCAATTGGTAAAGAGCCGAAGGTAACCCGTTTCTCGGACGGGAGCCTTCTGGCGAATGCGGCGAATCCCGCCGAGGCGGCCAAGATAAGTGCTCTTCGGACACTTCATGGCACCCCGGTGAGTGTGACGCCGCACTCTACCATGAACTTTGTGAAAGGAGTAGTTTATTCGAGGGAACTCGTTGACTACTCCATTGAGGACATCACGCTAGAGCTGGCCGACCATGGGGCGGTCAAGGTCGAACGTGTGATGAGAAAACATGGAGAGGCCTCGAGACCCACCCCTACACTCTTCGTCACGTTCGACTGTGACAAGCTCCCTAAGTCGGTGCGTGCCGGTTGGTACCGCTACCGCGTGAAGGCATTCGTGCCACTGCCGCGGCGGTGCTATTACTGTCACCGCTTCGGCTATACGAATCGCTCATGTAGACGTGCAAAGTCGGGGTCACCCGAAGTCTGTGTAAATTGCTCCAAGGTCGCACATGATAAGTCCAAATCATGTGTGACCAAGTGTGTCAATTGCGGAGAGCCGCACCCTGCTTCTTCAAAGCAATGTGGTGCATATCTCCTGGAGAAAGAAATCCTGGCCGTTCAGGCCCAGGATTGACTCTTATTCCGCGAGGCAAAGGACTTGGTCCTGGCGCGCCCGGCTCTGCCTGGGACGTCATATGCCTCAATAGTTAGAAAGGCACCCTCTGCTCCTGGCCCATCCAGGCCAACGAGCACGGTTGTTTTCGAGCCCATTCGGAGCCCTTCTGCTGGCTCTACCCAACCCGGGCGCTCCCCTGGTAAAGCTGGTGGGGAAAAGGGTTCATACCCTGCCCCGGCTAAAACCAGGGCTTCCCCCTCTTCCCCCAGCGTGACCGTTTCCCGTAAGGCGAAACGGCCACGCGCCTCCCCTGAGACGTTAGACTCACAGGAGGCAACACCCCTAAAGATGGTCGCTAGGCCATCTTCCGGGGTTCCTAAAGCTGTTTCCCGAAAGGAGGAAACAACAAAGGAGCTTCGGCACCTTCGTCCACGCCCCGAGGTGGAGCGAGTGGCTCGGAGACGGTAGTTCCTCGAAAAGAGGGCCCCCCGCCTCCGAAGCCGCAACGCCCGCCTAAGGTTTCGAGGCAGAGGGAGAAAAAGACTCGCATAGCGAGCCCAACCTCCCCCAATAAGTCCTCGAAGGTGACAGCACCTTCAGCGCTTTGTCCGGCCAACAGCGTCCGGGGTTCTGCCCCCGGGAAGCGTACGGCCATTCCCGTGAGGGTCTTCAATTCGAGGAGGGCCCCGGCGTCTCCTCCGAGCTAGGCCTGGAGGGCATATTCCTTCAATGGAATTGCCGTGGACTCCGGGCCAACTGGGAGGAGCTGCGGAGGCTCGTCTCGTCCCGTTTCCCGTTAGCTATTTTTTTGCAGGAGACCATGCTAGGCGCGTGCCCGCTGCCTGCCCTCCCGGGGTATAATGGTCTTGCAACCCCACCACCGCGGGATGGCCGGGCTGGGGGATGCGCGGTTTACACCCTGCATGATGTCTCCGTTCTTCCTTTCTCTTTAGATACCTCCTTTCAGGCAGTGGCTGTGCAGCTGCACCTGGATAGGAGGTATACTATCATTTCTGCGTACATTTCACCGTAAGCTGACGACGACGCGGGGGACTTCCGCCGCGTCGTGGCACGGTTGCCGAGGCCCTATCTCTTGCTTGGAGATCTGAACGGCAGGCATCCTCTCTAGGAAGATTACTCCATAAATCCCAGGGGACAAGTCCTTGCCGATCTGATCGAAGAGCTTGAGATGACGGTGCTAAACGTGGATGAGTTTATGCATCACTGTCCGAGAACCGCTTCATTTTCTTGCCTTGACCTATCTTTGTGCTCTTCGGATGCACAGCCTGATTTTGATTGGGGGGTGGTCGATGATCTCCATGGTAGTGATCACTTTCCCATTCAAATATCATTTTTAGGGCAACTGCCGCCTGAGAGACCACCTCGGTGGTGCTTGGCACGGGCGCGGTGGCCTGCATTTCAGGAAATGACTGAATTCTCTATCTCAGTCGAGGAGTTTAGGTCGGTAGATGAGGCCGTTGAGTTCTTCTCCGGCAACCTCATCGCCGTGGGCCTGACTACTATTCCTACGACGTCTGGCCGTTTTGCACGCCGACCCCTTCCATGGTGGTCGGCCGAGTGTGAGACGGCCCTCAAACAGAAGCGTTATGCCTACATGCGCTATAAGCGCCGCCCGAACGATTTCACTGTCGCTGAATTTCGTCGGGCTTGGGCTAGGTTCCGGTATATTTCGAAGCACGCCCGCCGCTCTTCTTGGCGGGCATACGTGTCTTCACTTAACGGGAAGACCCCTTTAGCTGAGGTGTGGAAGCGAGTCAAAAGGATTCGGGGCAAGTTCTCGCAGGACCCCCCTCTCGTTCTCCAGGAGAATGGGACCGCAATCTCGGACCCCGCGTCCGGTGCGGAATCCTTAGGCGACCGCTTTTTCCGCATTCTCTAGCCGTGATGCTGCTCCGCCAGCATTCAATGCACGTCGTGATGTCGTGGAAGGCCACCGGCTGGACTTTACCTCCAAAGGCGGAGAACCCTTCAACGACAAGTTTACTGTGAGTGAGTTGCATTCCGCTCTCGCTTTGTGCGCGGACACCGCCCATGGTCCAGACGATGTCCCGTACGCCATGCTTCGACACCTGGGTGAGCGAGGCATGGCCTTTCTGTTAGATTTGTTCAACAGGATCTGGGTGGAAGGTCTTCTCCCAGACTCCTGGCGAATCGCTACTGTGCTCGCCTTTCGCAAGCCGGAAAGAGATCACTCTACTCCGACCGGTTTCCGCCCAATCTCTCTAACCTCTTGCGTGTGCAGGTTGATGGAGAAATTGGTAAATGTTAGATTAGCCTTTTTCCTGGACAGCGGACGCCATCTGTCTTCTGCAAAGTGCGGCTTCCGTAAGTTCCACTCCACGTCGGATGCTCTGCTCCGACTGGAAAATGCCGTCTGCGAGGCTTTCCTTCCTAGACATCACTACGCCACGGTGTTTTTTGATCTGGAGAAGGCCTATGATACCGCATGGCGATACGGTATCATGGAGACTCTCCACACGATAGGGGCGAGGGGACGCCTCCCAATGTTTATATCTGAATTTTTGCGAGATCGTCGATTCCGCGTACGGGTGGGGGGAGCCCTTTCCGGCCCAAAGGAGCAGGAAGAGGGTGTCCCGCAGGGAAGTGTCCTCAGTGTCACACTCTTTGCCCTGAGCATCAACGGCATCACCTCGGTGCTGCCGGAAGATGTTCTCGCTACGCTCTACGTGGATGACGTTTCGATCTCTTTTGGCGCGGCCCAGATGCCAACTCTGGAGCGTCGACTCCAGCGCACAGGTTTCGGTTTTCTTTGGCCAAGACCAAGGTGGTGCACTTCTGCCGCCATCCACGGCTTCACCCCGAACCAGATTTGTTTCTTAATGTGGTGCGCCTGGATGTGGTTGAGTCGCACCTTTTCCTTGGTCTTGTATTCGACCGACGCCTCACTTGGGAGGCTCATATTCGCAGCCTTAGGGTCTCTTGTACCCGCGCCATGGACATTCTCCGTTCCGTGAAGTTCAGCGCTTGGGGCGCTGATAGGGCTACTGCCTTACTTTTTTATCGATCCTTTGTTCGCTCGAAGCTCGACTACGGATGCGAGTTTTATGCATCTGCAGCCGAGCGTTTATTGCGGAAGGTGGATTCGATCCACTACACCGGCCTTCGCCTTGCGACCGGTGCCTTCCGCACTTCCCCCATTGAGAGCCTGTTGGTCGATGCTGGGGAGATGCCACTCGCTCTGCGCCGCGTGCAGTGCATCACTCGCCTGTACGCGCGAGCCCGGTGCCTCCCTCAGTCGCCAACAGCTCTCACTGCATCCGCAGCTGATCTAGATGGTGCCTATGCCGCCGAGAGACTCCAGTCATACCCTAAGCCCTTTGGGTTTAGGGCCAGGAAAGTCATTCGAGAGGTAGATATAGCTCTCGGGCTGGTGGCGCCCCTGGTTCTGCACAGGACGCCACCCTGGAGGGTACCACATTTGGCTATTTGTCGCCACGCCTCTGCTCCCAAAGCTTGTACTGCGCCGGGAGTATTGTGTTCGACCTTTTTGGAGCACACATCGTGTCACGCTGGTACCGTGCCAGTTTATACGGATGGCCCCAAGTCCCAAGAGGGGGTCGTCTTCAACGCCGTATCCCCTCTGTTTGAAGTCAGCAGGGCTCTACCAGGCGCTGCCTCTGTCTTCACGGCCGAGCTGGTGGCAATACACCACTCGGTACGGGAAATTACGCGACGTGCCCGGTTCGGAGACCGGATTGTGATCTATAGCGACTCACAAAGCGCCCTGAGTGCTCTCGGGGCATTGGAATCTCCGCATTCCCTGGTTCGCGAAATCCGTGACGCCACGGTTTTGGCGAGCCGGGCAGATGTCGAGATTATCTTCTGCTGGGTTCCTGACATGTAGGAATTTCGGGGACTGAGCGCGCCGATGAGGGCAACAAAGAGTCCGCGAGGACTCTGTGACCGGACCAGCGTTTCGCTCTTCCTCACACTGACTACATGGCAGGAATACGGGCAGCTCTTCGGACTGCTTGGCAAAGAAGATGGGAGATGGTCGAAGGGAACTTAAAGTTGCGTGCCATTGCGCCGCGACTGTTCCCATGGACCTATCCCCCAATGCCGCGGCGGCTTCAGGTTGCTTTCTGTCGTCTCCGAATCGGCCACACTCGTGTAACGCATCGCTATTTGATGGAGCGCTCACCTGCGCCCTATTGCAACGACTGCGTCGTCCCCCAGACTGTTCGGCACATTCTTGTCGAATGTCCCAGTCTGGGTGATCTTTGCGCACGACACCTCTCCCGTTACCGGGATGGGCGGGGTCGCTACCGCCTGTCCCTTGTACTCGGGACGAGTGCGTGTACTTTGACTCGTGGACTTGTTGACTTTTTGGGGGAGGACGGCCTTCTCCCTTTCCTTTAACCCGGTTTAATTGTTGTTGTTTTTGTTATTGTTTTTGTTATTGCTTTGTTTTTGTTATTTCTTTTTATTGCTTCCTGGTCAATTTTTTAAAGTAGCCTAGAACTAGGCTGTTTGTTTACGGCAACTTATGCCTTAGTCGGCAGTCGCCAGATAGCCCCTTAATTTAAAAAAAAAAAAATCCCGTTTGAGCTCCTGTACGGGAGAAATGTGCGGGGGCTCCTCAATATTTTGAAGGAGTTATGGACAAATTCCCGTATGTGTCCAGAATTAAGGAACACTTATTCCTTCGTCCTCGAACTAAGGGAAAGATTAAAAAGGTGTTCTGACATAGCAGTCAGAAATTCTGAAATTAATATGGAAGGGTATCGGACATACT
Organism: Ceratothoa steindachneri; assembly: GCA_963969495.1. Taxonomy (NCBI): domain Eukaryota; kingdom Metazoa; phylum Arthropoda; class Malacostraca; order Isopoda; family Cymothoidae; genus Ceratothoa; species Ceratothoa steindachneri. The sequence continues at coordinate 105,191,086 of OZ018321.1, read as the reverse complement.
TTGATCTAAAGGCCAAACACAGAAAACTGAAGCCCGGAGATGAAGTTCTGCTCTTACTCCCCACAGACTACCATAAACTTCTCTCCCAATGGAAAGGCCCCTACCCCGTTCAGAAAACATACGGATCGGTCGATTACGTAATACAGACACCCGCAGGTGATAAGTTATATCACATAAACATGCTAAAAAAGTATCATAGACGGGCCTGTATAAACAATATAGTCGCCTTCGACGAAGAAAGGGTAATTGACGCCGTCCACCCAAACAACCCCCTAAATATTGTTAATTCGATTTGCGTAGAGTCAAGCGAAGATTGTCCCCTCCCCGTCCTCCCGTGCAAGCTGCCCCACTTAAAAGAACCTTTCCCCGAGTCGGATGTAAACTCCGACCTCACCCCTGCCCAAAGGAACCAAATGATGGCGCTTTTGGAAGAATTTAGTGACGTCATTTCCGAGTCACCAGGATGCTCGACTCAGTTCGAACATGATATCGCCCTCACTACGCTCGAACCTGTGCGATGTAAGCCCTATCCCGTACCGGTGCACCTAAGAGACGCTTTCAAGGAGGAAGTCGACAATCTTTTGCAATGAGGGATTATCGAGCCATCTACGTCCGACTACTGTTCCCCAATAGTCATGGTCCGCAAGCTAGACCAGTCCTTTAGGATGTGCGTCGATTTTCGGAAGCTAAACACCGTCGCCGTGTTTGACGTCGAGCCTCTCCCCCTAATCGACCAAAATTTACATCTCTTCGAAGGAGCCACCTACATCACTGAGATAGACCTATGTAAGGCCTATTATCAGATCTCCCTAAAGGCATCAGCGAGGAAACTAACAGCCGTTCCGACAGACAAAGGTTTAATGGAATTCACTCGTCTCCCTTTTGGCCTAGTCACTGCCTGCAGTAGCTACAACCGCATAATGCACCGTGTAATAGACCGTTTAAAAAACGTTTCTTTTTATTTTGATAACGTGTATGTGGCTACACGTTCATGGAACGACCATATCTTGTCCCTCCGCCCGCTTTTAGAACGCTTAAAGCATCATGGCTTAACGATTAAATCCTCAAAATGCCATTATTCTTATAAATCTATAGAATACCTTGGATTTAAAATAGGCGAAAGTCATCTGGCCCCACAGAAAGAGAAGGTAAAGGCTATTGTAAATATGCCCCTATCGCGCACCAAGAAGCAATTACGGTCTTTCCTCGGTGCCGCTTCGTACCCCAATTTGCTTCTGTAGCAGCTCCCCTAAACGATCTGCTAAAAAAGAAACTCCCGGACCCTCTCTAGTGGAACCCCGACGCCGAAGCGCGCTTTGAAGAGCTCAAAGGAAAGCTAGGCTCCGCCCCGATTTTAAAACTGCCGAACCCTGAGAAAAAATTTGGCTTACGGACAGATGCTTCCCAACTGGGTATTGGCTGCGTATTACTCCAATACAACGAGGACCAAGAACCCGCTCGTATAAGCTATGCGAGTCACCGACTGACGGCTCGCGAAAGGGCGTACGCTACGGTAGAACTGGAAGCTCTAGCGATTGTTTTAGATATAACAAAATTTAGAATGTATCTGGTAGGTCGTCCATTTCCTATAGAGACTGATCATAGATCGTTAGCCTACTTAAAAACTTGTAAAAACTGAAACGGCAGACTAATGCGTTGGTCATTATTGCTAGCTGAGTAAACACTATGAAATCAGGTATCTAAAAGGGTCTGACAATGTACTCGCAGATAGTCTTTCGAGAAACCCGATTTTAGATAGCGATTAATAGTCAATTTATTTTTTTTTGTGTGTATCTCTTTGTATAAATAATTATTTCTTGCATGTACTCTGTATGTGTTTTGCTTTGTTTTGTATATGTAAATTAGAGAAACTGACGTAGCAGTAGTATTTTGTAGGCATTAGATACTAAGGTAAATTCCTAACGGTTTTGATCAAATTACCGACTCAATTGTTGAAGTCGAGGAAGATAATTACAAATTTCCCCGGTAAAGTTAACTTTCACATTCTTCCTTATTTCATGGCGGAATAATGATCCACAAAAAAAGGTAGGCGTGTGAGGGTATGCAACGTACATATTCGCATGCCGCCAGACAATCGTGGAGACGAAAGAAATTTGTCGTTTGAGTTGACCTTCGTCTACTCCTCCCCCTCCTCCGACATTCTACCGCCCTCCTCCGCCTTTCCCTTGACCTAAGTCGTTATCCATGCCAAACTTCCCCAACTGGCAACAGGAAGTCTGACGAAAGAAGGCCTATCTCAGAGAGAAGCTTAAATTCTTTTTGCCTTGTTCATGATACCATGGAGATTGTCCAGAAGGCGCCGCGATAAGCGAATTGTCGTATAGGGAATCTCTCTCTCGATTTCACACAGTCCCCGGTATAAATGACAACGCCGTTCATCCCTCGGCAGAAGTGTTCCAAACCTACTCGCGTAACCCTCACGTTAAACGAGAGTCGTTGCCGTAACGTATCGACTGTCAACGCACCGCTAAGTTAACTTGGTCACTGTCTCAAAGTGTTCCTTAGGCAAATCCCGCCCCGAAGAGTCTGTGACTAGAAGAATAGGCTCTGTTGCTTAACGTAACTTGAGAAAGAAAAAGAAACATCCAAATAGTTACTAGAAGTAACTATTTGTTAGTGTCACATCCAGTTAGGAGTGAACTAACCGGAACTACAGTCAGCAGCCCCGAACCCGTCATCTTATCCCCCCTCTCCCCGATAACTCATGTTAACGCCACCCAAACCACCTCATCTGGACCTGAGTAGTCGTCGCTCCAATCCATCACAATTAATGGTAATCTTTAAACCCAGTGTCCCTCTATTCTTAAATTACTTATTTAATTAACAGTGAATGATACTCCCATTGAGTCATTATAAATCTAGACGCTTAACGTCAGTGTTATCCTCCCCTCCTTTTTTAAAGAGATTCAAGTGAATCATTCCCTGATATTATTATTTATAATTGCTGTCAATCCGGACTAATCCGTGTTTAATATTTAATCCTTATTTAACTAAATGGCCGTTTAACTATTGCTACTAATCATTATTTTGGTGTAAAGTAAAGTTTATTTTTGTACGTGTGTTTATTTGTGGCTCCTCCTTTTTGACGTACCCTTGGCAAGACTTTAATTGAGAATCCCTTCGGCTAATTTATTCAACCTGTATTATGCACTCTTAGAATTTAACAATCACAAACCTCCCCCCAGTAACAAGTGGGACTTTTATAGTGAGAATCCTGGCCGTGGCACAACCCGTCTCTAACTAGCCTTCGCGCGTTCAGTAGGAATTAAAGCCTTATATATATATATATATATATATATATATATATATATATATATATATATATATATATATATATATATATATATATATATATATGATGATCGTAGATTGAGTCATAGGGTTTCAATACCATCGACTTAAACAAAAGCGGTGTGTCCCGATCAAGGACTAGAATAATTATTGGACCAGACTATGAGCAATTCTACGACAATATGTATACATGAACTAATCTAAACATTAAAAGCTCCGTAGTAGAAAAAAATAGAGAAAAAAAGTAAAAATAAATCTGAAAAGAACAAAAAAATTAATATAAATTAATAAATAAACAAACAAAAGATCCGAAGTGGACACAAAAAACGATAATAATTTGCGAAGTGTACAAGGAATACATAACGAAACGTAATAAAAAACAGAAATAGAAGATGTATATACAGTATTTATAATAACGCCTAAAGAACAAGGTTAATTAAGACGACGATAGCTCCGCCTACTTTAGGCTATTTGCACCAAAAATTAACATTTTTTAGATACTTTCGAAATAGTACCCTAAAAAATGATAATCTTTTAGGTATTAAACTAAAGAGTTTCGTTTCCTTACCTTCTAATGTTTCTGCCAGCGGATACAACATGATAACTGCCTTTCAAAAATGGTGAAATTGATCTTTTAGTCGAAGAAACTTTCGGTAAATGAAATGAAGCGCGACCCTAAAGTTTGAACTCAACACCGTGTAATATCCTTGCCACACTAAACACGTTTGTCACACTGAAATTTACCTAAATTATTCAACTTCAGAATAGCGTTACAGTTAGGACAGTTATATTTGTCTTTAAGAACACCGTGATCAACTAAAAATGCAACAGCAGACTCGCGATTGCACAGAACTTTGGTAAATAAACGCTCGAAATTAAGGTCGCACCCTCCTTCACAAGTCATTTTGAATAAATTTTATTAGAACCCTACAAATTAATCCTTAGTAATCCTTGGTAATCCTTGGTTACGCACAGAGATTTGGCGTGAAAACTGAATGTGTAATGCTTAACTGTCCACGAAGATTACATCAAACGTTTATTGTATAGAGTCACCAGTTTATAGGTGTGTGTGCCACCACCTTTATATGGTAGGTCACCAGTTATAGGGGTTATGGTTGATGATTCTATTTATTTGGTAGAGAAGGTAAGGTGGCCCTACAATCAACTTTGGTCTTACTCTAAATTGTTCTTTTGGCTAATCCGCTTGTAGGCTAGGTTTTAATGGTAACCTGGTTGTTGCTTGGCAGAAGGATGGACTCGAAAGGATATAATGGCGGTTTTGTATGCTTTTAATCTCGGCTTAGGGTTAAATTGGTTCAGGCAAGTAAAATTGTTGAGTTTTCAGTAGTCCGTTTGTGTACTTGCGTCTTCGGCTGACTATCTCTGTTAATACTAAGTGTTTCTTGCAAGTTTCCTTCTGCATCAGATTGTTGAGACTATGCACGGACAGATTGAAAACGAAATACTGTCTGGTGATAATAATAATAATAACAATAAGGAGACTGTTATATGTTTCTGCACGCATATTTATACTAACACCAATTAAGGAGTCGTGGCTTCGCATCTCTAATGTGAACGCCAGGCGGAGCTTATCATATCAAAGGATATGAGCGTGCGTTCACTATTAGACTGCTGAGCGGAGATTGTTTGGTCAGAAAGTGTGTGTGAATTTAAATAGTATCCTACTTTGGGAACCTAACCATGCTTTATCAACCAGAATTTGTAGCAAGATTTATTTTATCTTTTCACGGGTTCATGTAAATTCTGACGGGTAATATCAAATTCCGTTATACAGTGGGCGCAAAGGAAATGTTAACCTCTTAAACGCAATGGAAATGTTAACTCGAATTTCGCGGTTACATTTTTTACCGCGTTCCCGCCATATAGGTAGCTGGAGGAGCCTGGTATGACGCATGTACCTCCAGCCAGGGCTTCCTCGCAACTTTCCGCCAGGCTCAGTTTAAGTGTGCTCGCAGAGCTCAGACAGTGTATATCTGTGTTACCCTGCCCCACAGACCGCATTTTTTCCACCTTTTTGTTGACTTTGACGCCCTACCAGACACCACCATACCATCGCAATGGGGCGTAGCAAGCTGACAATGGAGGAGAAGACCCGTGCCTTAACCCTAATGCAGCAGGAAGTGCTAGTAAAGCGTGTAGCTGCCGATCTGAACATGAGCCGTGGGTCTCTTTTTAAGCTAAAAAAGCAGCCAACACACTCTCTCCCGGCACCGTACCGCCTCGCAAACCTGGCTCTGGGGGCAAGAAGAAGACAACTGCTCGGACTGACAAGGTTTTGCTACGTGAGGTGAAGCAGGAACCTTCGATAACAGCGGCTCAATTAAAGGGAAAACATCCTGACTTGCTCCACAACGTCGCTATTCGTACGATTCAGCCCCGGCTACAAAAAGACCTGGGTTTGCCTTGCCGCCGTTCCGCCAAGAAACCGTTGCTGACAGATGGTATGAAGAAAAAGCAGCTAGCTTTCGCGAATAAATATCAAAATTGGACACCAGAGCAGTGGAAGAAAGTCATGTGGAGTGAAGAGAGCAGTTTTCGGCTCGTCAGGGGTGGCTCGAAAGTGGTGCGGCGGCCTAGTGATGTGAGCAGATATGACCACCGCTACACCGTGAAGACCGTGAAGCACCCTGATGGCGTCATGGTTTGGGGATGCTTCAGTGGGGAGAAGGGCAGGGGTGGTCTTTATTTCCTCCCCAAGAACGTCACCATGAAGGGAAATAATTACATTGAGGCTTTGGAGGAACATCTGCTCCATTTGTACGCTCTCCATGGCTGAGACATTTGTATGCACGATGGCGCCCCTGCACACAAGGCACGAGCTGTAAAAGACCTCCTTAATGAGCAAAACATCGAAGTTTTGGATTGGCCAGGTAACTCACCCGACTTAAAACCCATACAGAATGCCTGGAACCAAATGAAAAATGAAGATGCTAAGTCCCGGCCCACCTCCATCCCCGCCCTGAAGGAGACACTCATTAAGCTGTGGGTGGCAATGAACGGCTCCTACTTTGAGAATCTTGCAACATCCATGCCCAAGAGGATCCATGAGGTGTTAAAGACCCGTGGAAACATGACAAAGTACTAAATGTTAAGAAATGTAAGTAAAGTACCCAATAAAACAACCTCGAAATGTACTTTTGTGCTTATTTATCCCAAAATTCTTAATGTTAACATTTCCTTTGCGCCCACTGTATGTGTACACAGCTGTTTCCACTGTCTTTGATATCTCTGAGGCCAGACCTTCGTCTCGCATCTGTTTCCTAATGTATGTAGGTTTGCACGTTTGCGTGGGAGCACAACGATTTCACTTACCTGATTGTAAAATATCCTGCTTTGCATTGATAAATAGATTATTAATATAATTTTTTACATTATTTACAAGTATTTGTTTTGTCTTACATTAATTCGTTATTACAGCATGGTATATTATTTCAATGTTCGATTTATATGCCATTTACAAGCCTATTTAGGATTCACATGATACTCATTTTCTGAGGCTTCATTGTTGAACCTATTCCGCATTGCAAATCACTTTTGTCATACTTTTTACATGTACGAAATCTATACATGTTATATATTATTTACAAAAGTTATTTTAATTTATGGAGACTGTTATACACTTTTTAGATTACATGTATGTGCATAATTATTTGCGTGCCCTTCTCAAGACTTTATAGGATTTATATGACACTCATTTGTAAGGCTTTATTGTTGATCCTAATCCACCTTGCAATTGACTCTAGAAGTGCCATCAACTTGGTCACATATAGCAAACATTACATCGAACTTGAACAACTTTAGTAAACAAAAAAGCTGTTGCTCTCCAGCATGATAAAACAGGACAAACCCAGGAATATTTCTTATTTGAATTACTAAATATTTCATTAGTTGCAGAATATTTTTTAAAAATGTTACTCAAAATGGTGTCTAGAAAGTTTTTTCGCCTACAAATGCTAGTTTTACAACCAAGAATAAAAAATAGTCTTCCCGTTGGGCTGCAGTTATTAATAATAGTATCAATGATAAACAGGTTTATTAAAATTTATTAGGACTTGCTTTGGTGTCATTTTTTTCAGAATGACTTTTCGATCACCTTAATATAAAAGGCAGCTGAGTAGTCGTATGCAAGGCCCGAAACAACAATGCGTAGAGAGGAAGCTTCTCTGTTAACTTGAATTGAGCATATTTAATAATGAGAGGAAAATACTGGATTTCTCCCTGCAAGTCAAGAAGTGAACCATTTGCCTCTAGTGGAATGCGTTGCATCGGACTAATTTCATTCAAATTAAACTTCTTTTAGACCCAATTTTCCTTTCTCCAGATTATCCATAAAGGAATTTTTGCAAACTAATTATAATCATCCACATCAACTTACAATTCTTCCAATATATATTCTTCAAATCTTTAATTGGTTTTAGTTGGAAAATTCCTTTGTTCTTAACAGAAAGAGCAGAGGAAAATGCAAATCAACTCGGAATCTTTCGCTGAAAATTGAATCTGAACTACGGGCATTACCCCAGTTGGACAAATACAGTTTTCCTTTCAATAAAAAAAAACAACGGATTGCTTAAACAACTTTAAACCCCCTTCACGAAAGTTTTAGGGTGAGTTTAAAGAAATTAATTGATAGGATGTTTAATTGCATAAACCTAGCTGTTTGTAAACACATTCCACTTTGATGAACGTTCTAGCCTAACCTAACCTAAGTTAACCCAAACTAACCTAACTAAACCTCACTTAACGTAACCTAACCTAACCAAAAACTATCCTAACCTAACCTAACCTAGCCTTACCCAAACTAATTAAAGAGAGAATGCCTTTGTAGACCGCATGCTAAAGAAGCATCGTTTTGGAAAATAAACATACATTCCTCTAGAAGGCATTAGGGGAAGATTAGGGTTATCGCATGTGGTATTATAAAATTAGCCTACGCTAATTGTAGGTGGATAACTTTAACAAGTTTTAGCGGAACATAAGTAGTGGAAACCTATCTCATTTACCTATTGAATCATTTTTTCCCGAATATATCCGTTGAAATCTTGCTTCGTAGAAGATTTGCGAAAAACACGTGAAAATAATTGAATTACGCACCAACAGAGATCATATTTTAAAATAATATTTCTCGATTCTATTCTTAAGGATAATTGTCTCAAAGTTTTTGACGACCTTCGTAAGCAGGTCCCTCAAAGATTTCTAGCGACAAAATAGGAGCAGAGTGATGATCATCACCCATTATTTCTATTTCTTTAAGGTGAAACAGATATTCTGCAAACAGTGTTATGAGAAAAGTTTTCGCAGTGTTATAGAAATGTTTAAGGTTTCAATATAAAATCAATATCATTTTGGTTATGTAAATATTTGATAGAATAATACCTTCGCCAGAGGCTCTTACGTCTTGTCCCGTAGGGAAATTATGTGTATCTTCGAAGGTCACAGTCATATACACCAGTTTGCTCGAGGTAGCCAAAACTAAATTTCATTTATAGTGTTGAGTCGTTTTTCCGAAATAAAGTATGAATCATAATGATTCATCAGATTACGCTTTCGAAACGACAATATAATGAGTGAAAAAACGATTGATCTGTGTGCGGATGTATGATTACAGACATATGGGCGAAAAGAAAGACAATAGGCCAGCCAACGGCTGTATGCACATGCCAAACGGAACATATGATATGAAATCATGGGACGAAGAGGAAAACGTCTTAAAATGCTGCTATATATATATATATATATATATATATATATATATATATATATATATATATATATATATATATATATATATATTTTATGCAAAAAATCACACAGGAAAATAAAAGGTGGATTCCAAGTACTTTCGAACTTGTTCAATTCATTATCAAAGGATGATAATGCATTTATTGCTCTACTCACGCGCTACTTTGTGAGTTTCTCATATATATATATATATATATATATATATATATATATATATATATATATATATATATATATTTTTTTTTTCTATATATAGTGATGGGGATTGCTTTTAGAGAGCCTGAATTTAATTTTTAACAGGAATCTCAAAACAAGGAAAATTTCTGCTGACATGTTGTTCTTGTTTCACTTGGGGTCGTATAGGTGCACATAAAATTTGAACTCGATCGGATAAGATATAAAGGTCCCACAGAGCGACACATTCTCCTTTTCCTCCATGCGGCCGCCACTTGGTCCATTATTGAGGTGACGTTGGCAGTCAGTCAGGGTGGACTGGCCTTTGGAAGTGTTGGTTTGGTGCCTAGAGGTCAAAAACTCCTTTTTGTGATAAATTGGTACGAACATTACTTGTTGTTCGGGGAACTGAAAGTTAACATTTTTAGTTGCGATCACTAACAGAACAGAATACTTCAATATTCCCATTTTTCCTTTCACAGGTACGATGGTGGTTTATCGGTCACCTGGGGAAGAACATCACTGGGAGCCGTCTCCCCTCAAAGGTGCTCCGAAAATTCTACTTCCACCACGGTCTGAAAAAGAAAATAAAGCCGGAGGCTGCGAAGCAGACCGTGGAAGGAGCCCTGAGGATTTGGGAGAAGGCAAGTCTCCTTACCTCCACACTTCGTTACAGCAAGGCGAAGCTGCTCAAGTTAGTGGAGGCCTACGGGGGTCTTCAGAAACACAAGAAAAGAGCTTTGGAAACGGCAAGGATGAATGAGATCTTTCAAGGGAACCTTAATGACTTGTTCGATGTAGCGCACACAGATGCCCTTGAGACGAACACAAAAGAAAGAAGACAGGGCCTTCCTCATCAGTCAAAGAGTGGATCGATCGACTTCCTCCGAGACCGGAAGCAGGAAGAAGCGGAAGTGAAGCGAAAACAGGCTGCGGAGATGGAGAAAAAGATCGCCTTAAGTGTTGTACCTTTAAGCCAGGTGACCTCATCGTCTTCGTCCTCTCACGGGGAAACGGATGGAAGTGATGCCGAGTTCAAGTACCTACGTCCTCCTAAGAGAAGAGCTGGAAAGAAGTTTGCCATAATCCTGTCAAAGGAAGTGAATACCAAACTGGACCACTTCAAGGTTTCAGATTTGGCTGCGATGGCAGTGGTAGGAGCCGTGGCCAAGGCAACTGGTCAGAACGTCGACAGCATCACGCTCTCTATGAGCTCCATCCGCCGCCATAGGAGAAAGAACCGAGAGGAAGTGGCCACTGCAGAGAAGATCGAACTCCCAGGGAGATGCCATGTGCTGCTTCACTGCGATGCCAAGTAGCTGCTTGACATCACTGGGGAACTTGGACGCGTTGAAAGGCTCGCCATTCACGTCACAGGTGGAAACAAGGAGTACATCTTGGAAGCAGCCAAGATCCCTTAAGGCACTGGGCATCACATGTCGGAGGCTGTCCCGAAGGTGGTATCCACGCTGGACTGAAGGCGAACATTGAAGGAATCTATTTGACACTACCATTTCGAACACGGGTCCCAATGAAGGAACCTATATCAAGATTCAGGAGGGTCTGAGAAGGAATCTCCTCTGGTTTGTGTGCAGGCACCACATCCTGGAAGTGATCCTTCAGGACGTTTTCAAACACTATTATGGACCATCTGGTGGGCCTAACGTCCCTCTCCGGGACCAGTGGGACTTCCTCGACCAGAAATCTTATACGTGCTCCATTAATGAAGAAAGCCTCCTTCCTCTACTGACAGGCGAGCTGTCTGATGCAAGGAAGACAGCTTTGAGCGAGCTCAAGAGTGCCATCGAACAAGAAATCCATCAAAGAGACGACTACAATGAGCTCTTGTTCTTTCCTACATCTTCCTGAAAGGCCATATTGGGACCACTTTCAAGATGAGGGCACCAGGAGCATTTCATCAAGCGAGATGGATGTTGAAGGGAATCTACGCTCTCAAGATTTTTCTCTTCAGGTCTCAGTTTCGGCTGACCTCTCATGAACTTCGAGCCATGGAACAGGTGTCCCTCTTCGTCGCCCTCCTTTACGTCATTCCGCGTAACAAGGCCATGGTTCCTTCCCATGCTCCCTACAACGATCTCCTCTTCATGAGGGAACTTTCCAGAGGAATCCTCAATAAGGGCGTTGCTGAAGTGCCCCTAAAGGCATTCAAGCGCCATTTCTGGTACGTCTCAGAATACTTCGTGCCTCTTTGTCTTCGACGAAATGGTTACAAAGGAAGAAAAGGCCTCCATGGTCCAAAACATTAAGAGAGAAGGGAAGGGACTGTAACGTCTTGACGGAAAGGCCTTCAATCCCAACAAGCCTCTTTCAGGCATCTTCAATTCCCGTTCGAGAAAGGCTCTGGATCTCCCTCTCTCAGGACAAGGAAAGGAACTGGCTATACTTTTGGCTAAGAGCCCCACCAGTTGGGAGGGGGATCCTTTCTTCTGCAAGGTGAAGAGGGTGATTTACAAGGTGAAGGTGGGCAACGACTTTGCCGAACGGGGAGTGGCACTGATGACCACCTTCAACGCGGCCATCACCAGAGAAGAAGCTCAGAAGCAGTTCCTCCTGGAGGTGGTAGCCAAAGGCAAGAGGGAGTGCCCACGACCTGCAAGGGCAGGAGGGAGTGCACCAGACCTCCAAAGCAGCCCTACTGAAGCCCGAGCGATTGGACTTCGAATAGAGCAAGGAGGTCCTTTTGGAACTGTTTTTTGTCTTGTTTCAGGTCTCAGTCATGTCCTTTTATTTGTACTTCTCTGCATGCGAAAGGAAATATATTAGAACTTCTTTTTCATATTTGCTAAATTTTTGTTTCCTTTTATGTTTGTTTTAGAAAAATTGTTGCTTCGTGGGGGACACTTTAACACAGTCTGATTAAAATAAAAATTTGCCCAAAATCTTTTACTATTTTAGTGGAACAAAAACATGTGGCCCAAAAGTGTTTGCAACATGTGACATTTTGAACAAGTCTAATATATATATATATATATATATATATATATATATATATATATATATATATATATATATGCAGGTTCTATTGAAGTCCACAGCTGTGGCAGCGTTATTACTTTTAACTTGTATTTTCTTAATATCTCTTAGAAGTTTTTTAACGGGGTTTTCAAGACGAAAAAAAACATCTGCGAATAACATTTTTTATTCCTAGACGTCTTTCGACCATGTTTGTAGAGGAAATACAACATAAAGCCTCTCGGAGGGCTAGGCGCACGTATACATTAAAGTTCTCCCCCCTTGCCGAAAAACCAAGAGAATCGAGCCACATGTGGAGAGTCGTGGGAACGTTAGCCAGGGAATAACAGTCTAACTGTTTACCCTGTTTGATCCTCCCGTCGCATAGGTAGTCGGGGCGAGCCGATGTTGCTAAGGTGACTACCAAATGTCCTAAAATAGCGCTCAAAAGATCCAATTACCTACGAGATCGGTAGGCCCGTACTTAAATCACCAAAAAGCGGTGCTTGTCAAAAGGAACGCCAAGGATGGTGACGGTTGGTGGTGTCTCTAATTTACGAGCAGACTTGGGCACCGCGGTGCCAACCTCCTCACTCCTCGCTATCCCCGATGCGGCCTTGCCCCTCGCCCCTCCCCCCTTAGATGGGGCGGTCGCCCGCCTATAAATAAGCCCCTGGAGGAAAGAAGCAGGAGAATTCGGTGAAAGACGATAGAGGACCAGTTCAAGAAGATTGGTCCTTCGCCCACTTTCGATATAACTAGTAGATTATTCGGTGAACAACAATAGAGGACCAGTTCGAGAAGATCGATCCTTCCCACAGCGTCGAATTTACTTAAAACGTCACGTTTTGTATCGGTACCAGACCGAACCATCCGGTACAGACTTAGAGGAGGTTTGACTGGATTACCATTCCTAGGGCCAAACCAGGAATTCGGCAGCAAGAGAAGAAGGATTATTTCGGTGCCAGCCCGAAGCATCCTGAACAGGTTTAGTAAGAAGCTTAGCAGGACCAATATTCCTAGTGCCAAACAGAAATTTCGCAAGTAAGATAATAAAAGAACCAGTCACCCTCGAGTGACTCTCAGATTGCGATCTTAAGAGCAAAGAATTAGAAATCAGATTCCCTTACCTCCATCCCATCTCGTAGAAAAACCACCATCGGCCACCCCAACTCTCTGAAGCACGAGAAAAGCCCTCAAGGGAAATCCGGCAACCCCTAATCCCATCTGTCATGTAAGTTAGAATGACCATTTATATTCGTATTGCATTAGTATGAGTTTATTACGCTACTCAAATTAACTGAAGTAGAAACAATTGTGCGTGAAACCCGTCATATTTACTAGTAGAAGAATGTAATTTAATTTTATGTTTAACGCTAATCAAAAAGGGTTACAATAAATTAACTAATCTGCAATTGGTTTGTTTACGTGGAGCCTATTTTTTATTTTTGTCATGACTAGATTTTGTAAGAGGCCCAGTTGCCAGCATGTTTAGCCTCGGTTAACTTAGCAGGTCAATATAAATATTTTTACTGTTGTTTTGTAGTTAATTGTTAAATTTAAAATATTTGTTCATTTGGGGATAATTCCTGGGCGTTTCACTAAATAATTATGTGTTTGAGACGGCTCTTCCTTAAAACAACAAAAATAGCATTCTTCGACAATGTTAGATCATCTTCAGGGAATGAACAGAAATGGAATTATTCAAAAATTGCTACATGTTATATAGTTTTCTACGCGAACATAAGTATTACAAAAAATGGCCAATCATGGCGCGGGAATTTTTTTAAGGGGAAACTAAGCGCTCCAAGAAACATAAAATTGGAAAGATGAGATTGTCTGACTATTTGACGGCCGAATATTCGACTACTACGCTCTGCTGACATCCTTCGGATAAAGCATTTTTACTTGCTTAGTAACGGACCTTGAGCATCGCCTACATAGAAGAGCGCCTATTCTGGAAGTCTTTCGGCGAATTCCGCTTCACCCTTCAAAAAGAGATAATACTTTTTTCTTTGATGATTCATAACTCAATGAGGGCTTAGGCAACTCACTGCTCCCGCCCATCGACCTGCGTGTGAACCTACTCGGATGTCTGCCATTAATTGATTTCGTCTTAACTATGCAGGCCACTTGGACTGACATAATTAAGGGCTTATATGAAAACTGGTTTGAGGACTAGCCAACAGCGTAAGCATAAGTCATAAATTATCTCGAAACTGGAGCATAACTGTGAGTCCCGGACGGAGGAGAGATCCTCATCGCCCGGGGGACTCGGCCAGAATCATAGAGGGAAGTACACCCATCTCTATGTAGTTGGATGCAGTTATAATGTAAGTACTCGAGAGGGGGTGGCAAAACTTTAGCGGTCGTTGATTCGGCCGCTACTGCATCAAGTCCACCATAATTCACCCCTCTTGAAGTTCCCACTTGATATCCATCCCATCCACCCTTCCATCACCCATCATTCTGGCAGCAAACGAGCGAGGAAACAACAGGAAAACAGACGGGTGCGTTTTTTTACGATTTTTTGGACTCGTATCCAAACCTACCTTCACTAACCGCTACCTCCTTTACCACTTTCTAACTTTTTTTTTCACTCCAAAATATCATAATTACACTTTAGTTTCATAAAAAAGAAGACGTCACAAGAGGACATAGTATGGGCACAGAAGACTATGGAGACCCACACTAAGAGGGTCCCCCTTAAGGACCACCTCCATAAGGACAACCGCGAAACCCTCTACCCTGAACTAAAAGTGTCACTGGTGAAATTTATTGAAGTTTCATCTGGGCTCATCGCTTTATGTGACGAGACCAAGGACGGGGACCAGCTCCTATCGGGAGAGAGAGCGAGGGTCCTACGGAACACTGGCCTGGAAGTGAAAACACCTCCACAAGTGGCAGCAAACAGAAGCATGATCTGCCTCAAAGTGGAGAGCTGGGTGGGCAAGCAAATACCCAAGGAGCTCAAGGAGGAAATCACCAAGAGCAATCCCTGAGCCCAAATTCGTGAAATAATAAAATTTCGTGAACACACCGACTTATTTAAGATAAAATTCGCTACCACTGAAATGGCCAAGAAATCCAAGGCATTCAAAGACTTAGTCATAAAGAAAAAACACCGTCAGGTCTGGACTGGAGGAGATCGTTGAAGCTCCCTTATCTGAGGAATCCGAAGAGGACGACGAAGAAGAAAGGGCTGAAAGTGACGAGGGATCCTCATCTTCTGACAATGAAAAGGGCCCCTGCACTCGTACACGAGCTACGGAGAGCACGTCCAAAACCCCGAGTCCCCCTCCAAAAAAGGAAAACCCCGGGCAAAGTAAAACCGCTCAGCCAGCCCCCAAGAAGAAGAATAAGAAGAAGCATAGGTAAAAACAATTAACCATGTTACGGAACGCACTGAAGATATTGGAAATTAATACCAACGGCTGGATGACGAAAAGACTTCTTTACGGAAATGTATTCAAGGAATTTGATGCGGACATCATCTTAATTTCGGAACACGGGATCGACACGCGTAGTGCAGAAATGAAAATCTGGAACAACGATGTGTTGATCAAAAATTATTCGCAGGAGCGGTTCGACGGAGCCGCTATTTACAATAAAGAAATGGATTAAATACAAGCAAATAAGAAATCTAGAAGAATCCTACCTCGCGATTGAGGTCGAACTCGACTTAGGAAATTGGTCATTGCTACCTGATATCAACCGCCAAGGAGAGATGTGTTGCCAATTCACTCTCACTGGCCTATTTGACAGAAGAGCCTCCACTATACTAATGGGGGATCTGAACGCCAGACGCTGAGAATCCAGTTACAGGATCTTCAACGGTATAGGAATAAGCTTGGACCTATTGCTGGACAGATATATTGCTTAGCGAATAGGCTCTGACTTCCCCACTTTTGTCAGAGCAGGAAGTGCCACAAAAGCAGACATCTGTCTGGCGAATCGTCAGCTGTCGTTCAATTACTACATGAAACCAGTCCAGGTACCATGTAGTGACCATATAGGGATCCTAATCACTATCAACAGGAACCTTATTCAACTTCTAGCTGTAGTCAGAAAGAACTACAAAAGTGCAGACTGGACACGGTAGGCGCGCCTTCTCAAGGCTTACGATCCGCTCAACTTGGACGAGGCAATTCTAGAGGAGATTAACGAGGCACTCGACGACCTCAATAACCATCTCATCAGCACAGATTGGCTTGTTTCCATAAATTGAGTATAGAACCATCTCTACCTACAGATGGACCGAATAAATGAAGGATTTATACCGTGAGCTAAAGTTATTGTATGAAATCAACATCAAGAATGCGTCAGTTCACTCAATACAGTGAAGTAAAGAAGTCAAAGAACTGAACCAGTTGATTCTTAAACAACAATGGAGACGATGAGATGATGCTATCGATAGCCTCGATCACGAAGCAACTCCCAAAGATTTGGGGAAAAAGATCATAAATCTCAAATGATCGACTAGGAAAAAAAAGCAGAAGATCGAGCTACAAAAGGAAGATGGAAACATCGAAACGGAAGAAGGAACAATTGAAGAGCTTTCCGAAGTTATTGGGAAAATTCTTCCGTCTAACTGAAGAGGAAAACGAAGAGTAGAACCTAGAGTTTGAAAGCAACATCATCGACGAGCTTAAAGAACAAATACACAAGACGCACCCGCACCATCAGGTCAATCGGCGCTTACAAAGCTAAACTTTGAAAAAGCACCAGCCAATATCATCGAAAAGATAAGAAGAATATATAACGCCTGTCTGAACACGGGATACTTTCCAGATGCCTTTAAAATGGCTAAGATGATACCGGACAATTTCACTTCTAGAATTTGGCGGGAAGCTCTTCTAGAAGATCCTCAACAGAAGACTGGTGTCTCACGTGGAGGAGAACTCCGTCTTCAACCCACATCAATTCGGTTTTAGGAGGAAGCGAAGTACGCAGATGGCAATTAACGTCATCACGGAAAAGCTAGCCCAAGAAAAACGGGAAAGGAGTTACGTGGACATTGTTTGTCGCGATGTATCAAAGGCGTTTTATAAGGTGTGGCAAAGGGGAATGCAGTGCTAGATCTTACGGCTGGGCCTAAGTGAAAACTTAGAAAGAACTCTCTGTGACTATGCCGTGGAGAGAGCGGTGTACATCAGTTTAGAGTGCACAGACGGACCAAAGTTTCAGCGGGGGGGGGGACTGTCCCCCACTATCTACTGGGTTTACACCGCTCATGTCCTAGCCCCTGTAAGCCCCACTTACCTCAACATTCAATTCGTTTATGATTTCACCCAGATAATCACTTTTCCATGGAGGAAGGCGCCTTGGTAAGCTCGTATGACAGCAGTAGAAATTGAAAATCTTAACACCTACGAGGCCCGGTGGAAGATCCGCACGAACCAGGAAAAGTTCAAAGTAGTCCCCATAGGCAGGAGACTACTTTATGACGTCAGCGTGGGGGATAGACGTTATCCTTACACCACGGAGTGCAATGTACTCGGAATGAAAATTGCCTCGTCCGGGTACAAGAAGCTCGTCGAGGAAAGAATCATCACGGCCACCCCTGCACTCAAACTCTATACAGGTTCAGAAATCTTCGTCAAAGCAATACGAAAAAGATCTATAATGCACTTGTAAGATCGACGCTGGTATATCCTGCTTCCGCCCTATCGTCTGTCTAGAAGACACAAAAGAGGGAACTACAAGTGGTGCAGAACAAATGTGTGTACCTAATTACAGGTACATTCAGGCGAGAAAGAAGACGCCAGGAAGAGCTGCACCGGGAGGCGAGGTTAAGTCCCATTAACATTGTCATAGAAGAACGGACAAGGAATATGCAGGAAATAGTTAATCGTAAATTGGACGATGATATCGTCTAAATGATTGACCAGAACAGAAGAGGAATAAGTCGCTCCAATTTCCAAGCTCCGCCCAGGTTTTAGCTGGTGGAGCAGAAGTGTTGTTCTACACGTGATGATAGAAATGTTTTTACCTTAAACCAATAAAAAATCCGACCAAGAAAAAACTTACCTAACTGTGAAACCTCACCAATATCTACAAATTCACCGATGAAGACCCAAATCTACCGATGAAGACCAAAATTACCGAAGAAGACATCCACGAAAAAAACCCCCCACAAACTACACTCACTACAAGATATACGTAAAAAAACAAAAACACTAAGCACAACACTAAAGTAACTAACAAAGTAAGTATTACCATAACAGCAAATGCGCATATCATATCCAAGGACATTAATTGTTTTTTGAAGACAAATGGCTTGAACGCTATATTATATATATATATATATATATATATATATATATATATATATATATATATATATATATATGGTGAGAAAGGATGGGGAGAAAGAAAAGTCCAGACACTGCACAGAGCTCTTTATTGACGTTTCGCCTCTTGGCTTCCTCAGAATGGAACTGACAAGAGAGATGGAAGATCGCCGCTCGACCATTCGTAAAGTTAGTCTGGGTCGCGGTCACTTGCTCTCCCCCGGCCGTTTCCCCCTCGTCTCGACCCTTCCGCCTCTTCATTAATGAGCCTTGCCGCACCTGTCGCCAGCTTGAAGAAACCGTCCCGGTGATTTGTCGACCTATAGGAGAGAATATATGTAGCTTCAATAATCCTACGCTCACGTTTTGATAAACCTTTTTGAACTATAATTATTGAAGCTACATATATTCTCTCCTATAGGTCGACAAATCACCGGGACGGTTTCTTCAAGCTGGCGACAGGTGCGGCAAGGCTCATTAATGAAGAGGCGGAAGGGTCGAGACGAGGGGGAAACGGCCGGGAGAGAGCAAGTGACCGCGACCCAGACTAACTTTACGAATGGTCGAGCGGCGATCTTCCATCTCTCTTGTCAGTTCCATTCTGAGGAAGCCAAGAGGCGAAACGTCAATAAAGAGCTCTGTGCAGTGTCTGGACTTTTCTTTCTCCCCATCCTTTCTCACCTAAACGTCGAGTCTTTCATGATATATATATATATATATATATATATATATATATATATATATATATATATATATATATATATATATATATGTGTGTGTGTGTAGTTGTGTAGCAGTCTTTCTTAAATACAAATTTTGTTGAAGAACATTGTGTATTTTGCCTTAATTAATTTCCTTGGGCAACTTTCTTTTCTTCTAACTATCTTTTTTATTCCATCTTTTAGATGGTGGATTATTTGTCCAGTATTCATCTTGCTTTTAAATAAATGTGTTTGGTAAAAACCAAACTAAAATGCTAAGCTTTCGATCTTATTCGATCATCTTCGGAGCGTTATGGAATAGATGAAAAAAACATCAAGGAGATTATTAACCGTAACATCAAGGTTAAAAATCAAACCGATAAAATCCAACTCATCATCTATTATAAAACTAAAAAAGCCAGCAACCTTCAGATTTAAAATAACATCTGCCCTAACTCCTCGTATCTAAGTCAACCAACATAGTTTTCGAGTTCACCTGCCCCAGTAAAGACTGTAAGCTATATAATAACTCTAAATATATTGGCATGACAACTATCACACTTTCGAGGAGATTAACGATGCATCTACAGAGCGGAGGGCCCAAAAACCATATGGAGAGTGTACATAATATTAACCTAACGAGAGGTATGCTCGTTGACAACACCATTATTAAAAGAAAAGAGGTTAATAAAGCGAGGCTTAATATCTTACAAGCCATTTTAATTAATGAAGATAAGCCGGCCATCAACAGTCAAGCGACAAGCTGCAATCGTACGTTAAAACTATTTTAAAAATTCCATGCACAAGAATCATCCATTTCCTCTAACGTTACATTCAACCAAGGAGAATAAATACCCTTTAAAAACCATTTTATTTCACTTAACATAAATTTTTTTGGTGTGTGACTTTTTGTTGGAGTGAAAAGGCGGACGTAGATAAAGTCGGTCCGCAATAAGTATTAATTTTATTAGTGCGAAAGAAAAAACTTTTATTTATGCGCATTCTTTTAACAAAGAGCTTCAAGAAGAGGGGTCCCAACATGAAAGCGGTCCCTCAGGACTGCAAGAGGACCCCCCTCCGTACTATAGGAGGGGCATCTAAACCAACAAAATTGGCAGTCATACAAACAATCTATAAGAAAATCAACGTGGTGCTGATCCGACTCCTCGACAGTCCCAATGGGTATGCAACCATATGCAGCACAATGGGGGACGTCGCGAAGCTGGTCTCCAACGAGGCTCAAGCACACCTCAAAAAGATTGGACTTGAAGCTAGTATACCACAAGAGATCCTGGCCAAATGTACCATCGTATTAAGAAGACTGGACCGGCTATTCACAAAAAACACCTGTGAAGAGATAAAAGAACTAACGGCGAAGCAAGAGTGGGCCTGCATCACAAGTTCGGGAAAGGAAGCGGAATGGTGAAGGTAGTCTTCAGCAGCATTGAAATGGCAAATCGGGCAAAAAACGAGGAGCTGCTCGGATTTGACTTGAAAGTAAGCCCCGAACAAATAGAGAAGGAAGAATATATCAACATCGACTGCTGCTTCAAGTGCTACGCAATCGAACAGCACGCTACTAAGGACTGCACAACCAACGACCTTGCATGCTCCAACTGAGCTAAAACCGGACACGGTTGGAAAGAGTGCAAGGAAAAGGTGCAAAAGTGCGTAAACGGTGGGGGTGACCACAGGGCTTTGGCCATGAGGTGCCCCATCCGAAAAGAGGCGATCCGCAAAAAACGGGAGAAAATCAAGAAGGAAAAAGAAGAAAAGACAAAAACAACATACGCGGATACAGCAGCGAGAATGACCACCCCTGCACGAACAAACGCTGCGAGGTTGGTAATGCCCACATGTTGGCCATGTTTGCCCACATCGCCAATCTTATAAACCCCGGCTCTTTCTCAACTCACCTCAACCTTCTTCTTAAGAAGAATGGCTGTAACAAGAAGGTCTGGTTTCTTGAAAACCCAGGCTCAGCGGGCCTTTTAGATCTCGAATTCATCGAGGAACAAAAAAGAGCACCATCGAGTAATGGGGTATAGGAAACCGCACAAGAAGAAAAGATACAAACACCTTCGGAAGGAGAGGAAGAGAAAAAGGGCGCAAGGAATAAAAAGAAAAAAAGAAGAAGATTACCGAGGAAACGCCACAGCAAGATACTACGGACGAGGAAGAAGAGGAGGAAGGAAAATATGAAGGGGGTCCCCTTCACTGAGAAGAAGGAAGTCCTCGAAAGAGGCCTCTTCTTCGACGGAAAAGACGTAGGCCTCCGTGTTTTCGGCTCATCCCTGTCCCCGGCCCCCAAAGACGATATGGAGTTACTCATTATCGGCCTAGCTGCTGGTGAGTACAAATGGACGTACGAGGGATCATACTCCAGGAAAGAAGTGGCGGCTCTACTCCTAAAATCTATAATGTACATTAACCCAAGAGACGTCCATAATGTGAATATGACGACATTCAAGGCAAGACGAAGTGGACAAAAAACATCAGAAATTAAATAGTGAATATGAAAAAATGAACAATTAAAGTGAATAATAAAAGTGAATAAGTAAGCAAATAAATAATCTAATCATATTTAGTGTAACTAATATGATTTAGTGAAAATTAATCTAATGAAAATAGTGTAGTAAATTTTAATAAATATAAATATAGCAAAAAGTGAAATATTAGTAAATTATATACAGTGATAGTAAATCAAATTTTAGTGTAAATGAATTTAATGAAAAATAATTTAGTGTAATATAACAAGCTGATTTAACTAATAATCAAAAATTACTAAAAAAATTAAATGTGAAATTAAATTTAAAGTGAATTATAATAAACTTACTAATTAAATGAATTATAACTAATGTATTATAATAGCTATTAACTTTATGTAAATATAAACAGTAATATTAAGAATTTATAGTAAATTATCCTTAAACTTTTTTATATTATTAGAATTTAACTTAGAAATAACTCAATTGGTAATGATTTCCATGTCTCCGGGAAGCTACTTTTACCTTCTCTGCTAAAATCTATTTTCACCATTGTTTTTCTATCTAGATTACTACAATGTTTATAATTAATGTTTTAATTATGTTAAAATGTATGTATTTACTCTTTGTATTTATTTATTTAATAAACCATTGAAACCGTTGTTCTTTCACTTAACTTTCTGCCAGATCCTCACCCCACTCACTACATCTTAAAGGAGGCAAGAAATTCCATAACGCTCAGAAGATGATCGAATAAGATCGAAAGCTTAGCATTTTAGTTTGTTTTTTACCAAACACATTCATTTAAAAAAAGAGATGAATACTGGACAAGTAATTCACCATCTACAAGATGAAATAAAAAAAGATAGTTAGAAGAAGAGAAAGTTGCCAAAGGAAATTAATTAAGGCAAAATACACAATGGTCTTCAACAAAATTTGTATATATATATATATATATATATATATATATATATATATATATATATATATATATATATATATAAACTAACTCAAAGACAACAAAGCGATATGCCTGATCACCAGGCACTAGCTTCTCTTTGCGCCCTTCTACACTTCTTTCTCTTTTCACCACTGGTCTATTTTCCGCTATTTGTCCACACACCCTATCTCTATCCTTTACCCACACTTACTCTTACAACAAGTCAAAGCCAAATTCTGACTATTTTTCGCTCCGATCTAGTTCTCTGGCAAAGGAGGCCAATGGAAATGAGTTTGGCAACGTGCTTCTTTTAACGGCGGTCAACTCGCAGACGCAGAGATGTCGGGAGTATGGTTTCCGGCTGAAGTCGCACGTTAATTGCCGCTTTCTTCATTTGAATGATGACGACTTCGGCCATCCGTAATCTTCTACGATTTTTGGAGTCTCAGGATGATGGAGGTGTCCTGATTCAGGTTTTCACTTACGGGATAGAGTAGTGCCATGAGAGTGGGCGTGTTTTTTAATTGCGCCATCTTGAAGATGAGCTGTCAGTCGCCTTGACAGGGTTGTGGAGGTTACGCCGATGTACTTTGAATTGCGGTGTTTGCAGTCACCGACTTTGCATGAATATTCGTACACGACGTTAGTCTCCTAGAGTTCGGTCGTCGGAGAGAGTCATCTGTTCTTCATGATGCAACTACTTGTTTTATTGGTCTTGTAGTTTATAATTAGATTAATATCCGTATTATGGTCGGTTGGGGTCACGTAACGATGGAGAAAAGCTTTGAGAGCCTTTTCGTCTTCACAGTAGCCGGTGTTCATATTGACCTTGTAATAAAGGTCAATATTACTCTTCTTCGAATTAGAACTGACGCCAAGACCAGCAGCCAAGTTCATATATAGTCTAAATGGTTGTAAGTGCATTGGTATGTGTATATTATTGTCCGTTATGTTCGCTTGAATGCATATTCGCACGTGTTATTTTCCCCCTTTGTATAAATTACGTTTCCTATGTTCGAACCTCAGTGGCTTTTAAACAAATTTCGAAGACAAATATGTAATTCACCCACTCGCTTATTCCTTCTTTACATCTCTTGTTCAATTACAATTCAGTCCCTTTTTTATAAGGTTATATATTTTATTGTTATTTGTAAAATGAGATGAATGAAGGGCAAGGGGAGAAGAATGAAGGGAAAGAGGAGTGGAGAGGCGAAACATACAAGATAGAGTAAAGAAAAATGAAGAACGAGACAGAGAGAAAACGAAAGAGAGAAAGGGGAAGGAGAGAAAGGGATAGAAGGTGAGAGATAAAGAACAGGAGTAAGAAAGTGTGAGGAACGCGAGTGCAAGTAAGTGGGACGGAGAAGGAAGAGTTGAGTCTGTAAGGGAGAGTAAAATAAAAAGAGGAAGGAATATAAGAACGAAGGGATTAGAAGTCATCATGTAAGAATGTTCTGTTGTTTTTTAAGCTCGCGCGAGGATGTGTACATTGTATAACCACAACTAAAAGGGCAAGAAGAATAAAAAGGATAAAGACTTGAGGATTAAAGCGACACAAAAAACGGAATTGAGGAAGTCTGCGTGGTGCTGTCAACATGTAAGTATAGCCAACATGTATGTATAGTATAGCCACAATTAAAAGGGAAGAAATATAGAAATAAATTGGAGAGGGAGAAAGGTAAAAAGAGGAAGAATGTAGCAACGCTGCGGAGTAGGAGAATGATTTGGGGGATTACGCCTATGTATGTATTGTATAATTAAAATTAAAATGGAAGGAATAGAAGGATAAATTGGGTAGAGAGAGAAATGGGGGAAGGGGGAAATTGTAAGGCCGACGCGATGTGGCATCACTTATTATGAATGCTACTCGGTTAGCGAGAAGGTATGTCTGTATATATATATATATATATATATATATATATATATATATATATATATATATATATATATATAAATATATCTCAAAGTAGCGCGAGAAAATGATGAAAATGAATCCATTAAACCACATTGAAAGAGAAAACGGAATAATTTTTCCTTGCAGTAATATTTTTATTACCTTTTTCGAAAAAATCCGTGCAGGGAAGCGATTCGAACCAGGCACATTGAGGCAGCGAGCACCGCTTTGATCACAATTAAAAGTATGCCATTAGTACACTATGCTACGCATAGTGTAGTGTACTAGCGTAGCATAGTGTATTAACGGCATAGTTTTAACTGTGATCAAAGCGGTGCCCACTGCCTCAGTGTGCCTGGTGCGAATCGCTACCCTGCTCGTATTTTTTCGAAAAAAGGTAATAAAAATATTACTGCAAGGAAAAATTATTCCGTTTTCTCTTTCTATTATGTGGTTTAATGGATTCATATATATATATATATATATATATATATATATATATATATATATATATATATATATATATAATGAACCATATATTTGAAAAATATGAACGAAAGATAAACGGAATCGAAGGAAATAAATGAGGTGATATAAAAAATAAGACGAAGCAATATGGAACACAGACAAAAGTGTACTTTAACTGAAATTCACAAAAAGATTATGACGTTCAGTGTGACCACCACTACAGTATACCTGTTTCAGGACCAGAGAAAAACTTTATAGCTCATTCTTATCCAGATTGACTCATTATTTTATCGATGCAGCCCTTCTTAGTCTAATTCACTCTTTACTTAAAACAAGACAGCCTCTGTCTCATATAAGCCTATACTTGTTTAAATATGAATATCGGAATTTAAAAGGACGATAGGTAGGACTGGTTTGTTGTATGCAACCATGATTTAGTAATAGCTAGCTAGAATGGTATTTCGTAAATATGCAAAATTTATTTTATTAAATTTGTTTCTCATGTGCCTAGCATTGCAATAGTGGAATTTAATATACGATATTTTTGCTGCCATTCTTTTATTATTTTTGGTGTTACTATTAGTGTAAATATTCATACTTGTTTTTTAATTACCTATTTTACTATTATTTATATTATCTTTGTTTCTATCTCCATTATTATTGACAGTAATGTTTGGATTGCAAGAAGGATTTCAGTTCGGTTCACCAAATTGATACTTATTCTTGCTTACAAATCCTTCTAAGAAAGAAATTAAATTGGCATTCGTTGAAAACATGAATGAAAGAGAATATTAAGTTTTTAAAATCCTGGCATTTAGATGGAAAACTTATTTTCAATAAACACCATAAAAATCAAGATGACAGCGACGACAGCTGCTGTCACCAAATTTTGCAACCTTGCGATGTGGGTGTCTACAATGTTTATCTATCAGAAAAATTCCTAAATATCAATTTAAAAATCGTTTGAATTTGTGAAATATTTAGTAACCTTGGGTGTCTTGATGTTAGTGAACGCTTGAAAAATATAGGAGTCATTTCAAAGGGTCTTAGACACACTCGATTTGAATGTTTCTTTACTGTTTTGAAGGTGACTCCACCAGGTTGTCTGAAAGTTGGTTGTAGCCCCACTGGGTGAAGAAACTGTTTGTGCGATTTGAAATGCAGGAAATGAGCGAAATGTTCTGTTTCATTTACGTTTTCTCATGAACCTCTCGAGTAAAAATCATTAGAGATTGAAAATTAGTTTCCAAGCGATAAATATTTACAGATGAACAACTTTACTTTCTACTCCAGTCTCAAGGCGGAGTTCTGGTTTCGCATTGATAGTCATTTCCACGCTTCTTCTCTCCTCCAACCCCACTTTAACCACAACACAGACGTGTGCCACGTTTTAAAATCGGCATATTCTCATAATGGGAAATGCGAAGGCGGAGAAGACGAAGCAGCGGGAAGGAGATGGAATGGTAACGCTACCCAGGAGCAGAAAGTTGTTGCACAAAGTTGCTTTAATTAACTAACCATTGTCAGGAAATTGAAAATGTACACAAACTTGACCGTAGCATTTTGAAATACTACTACTACAACTACTAATTATTTTATTACTTAAAATAAAACTTAAATACAAGATGATCAAATCCTGACGAATAACAATGGCTCCGAAAAAGTTCCAAAAGGATATACATGTATGCATGTCCCCGAAGGACAATTGGAAGTTGTAAGTTAACCTGTCCTGCCACCATCTGCAGAAACACCATCTCTGGATTTCCTTATTCGTTACTAAAATTTCCTTTCGTAATTACATTTCGGTCGATCAGCAGGCATCTATGTACTTAAAATTCCTTGAAACTTTATTGAAGAATCCCCGTGGCCTCCTCTCAATATAGGTTGAAGTGGTTCGCGGTAGGCTGCCCTCGTTATCCCCTCAAACATACCTTATCCTCAGAGTGAGGTAGAACAATTCTTCCTACCCTCGGTCTTGGATTACGTTTAATATTTTTCCTGCTCTTCAGCAACGAGCAATGCCCAGCTTTCAAGATTCGGACTCTGTTGAGATGCCAGCAGAGCCTCCACTTCTGCCCAACCTCCCTCTGAAACCATCTCAAGGATGGCTTCAAGATCACGGATCACATGCTTCTGCCTCTATTGGTGTATGCGGCTGATTTGAAATAGTGGGGAAGGGGAGAGGGTTAAGGATATGAGGTGATGGGTTATGGTCGACACAAGACATCTAAGCAGCCTTGGCGAAGATGATTAGGGTAGAAAATATACCTTATAATCTTCTCTTCCTGACTTCGATACTACTGCTACTAGTAAAGAGTTGTGACATATATTTCTTGAATAATCATTGCCACCACAATCAAAATGCATGCACAATAACAGGCTTCACAGCTATGGGTTACAAAATAAAGAATTAGTAGACTAATACAATCGGAATACAACCCTTCCTACCTATGCTAGTACCCAAGGCTTAACCATACATCTTTCATTCGAATGTTTCATTGGTTAATCCTTATGACAATGTTGTCCAAATCCTTTTGGCTACGACTATGAACAGAAGGAGGGGGGTTAACATTAGAGGGGGCGTAAATTTTACTGAATTTAGATTTTAATTATTAACCAAAAAATTTCAATATTCTGAACATGAAACATTGTAATTACTTGCAAAAATAGTGTACCCTTGGCATCAAAACTGCTCACCTCTATACTTAAAATCCTAAGTGTCTTCAACTCCCTTATTAATTAGTTTAATTTTATAAAACTAATTCCTTCTCAACAAATAACAATGTTACCAATAGTTATTTAAGTTAGGATTTTCCCCACACTACCACAATCTGCTCAGGAACAACTTTCAATAGAGGGATCCATACCTGGTAAGCCAATTTGATCCTGCTTATTATTTTATTTCTTAATTGTTTTTTACATTTGTTATCGTTTTTGTACATTTTATCTAATTTTTTTTTAAATTAACTATATTTTATATTTCGAATATAGTTTTTAATGTTTATTTAATTATGCATTTTTGTAAAATTAATAGGTATCTCAGCTAGTGATGTACACAGTAAATGTACGAAACGTCCAGATATCTTTAACAAATGTGCTAATTCTTCATGTTGGCTTTAGTGTATATATATATATATATATATATATATATATATATATATATATATATAATATATATATGCATTGTTCAAGTCCACAGAGTAGTCGCAGCGTTATTGATGTTAACATGTATTCTCTTTAGTTTTCTTACAAGTTTTTGTCTGGGTCTTTTAGGCAAGAAAAAACATTCGCAAAACACATATTTTATTCCGAGACTTCTTTCGACCGTAGTAGGTCATCTTCAGGGAATGAACAGAAATGGAATGATGATGTTGTATTCAATATTAGAAGATAGTTGTATAGTGGTAGATAATAGTGGGTGAAAATTAAAAGGGAGTGGATATTTTGCCCTAGTAGGGAGGGCATCACTTTACGTTTATTTTTTAGAGATTCCTTTTTGTGTTTGTCTTTGATAAGTTGTGTTTTTCAATGTTTGTGTCTCTTTATGAGTTCTTAGGGTGTTCTTCTTATTGTTTGTGTTTAAATTTCGATGTACTTATTTATAGCCAAATTTTTAAGATTCCAAGCCTTTATTAGCTTTTAGCTCAGCAATTTACCTCGTGTTGATTGTTTTTTTAGTGTCCTGTTACTTGTTTTCTTCTTGTTTGTTTCGAGTCGTATTGTGTTATATTTTAGTGTTTATATTATGTGTATATTGGTGATATGTTCTCGAGTGAGCATAGCTTAGTGCTCGAGAACTAGCTAAGACGGAAGACTTTCTCCCGTAGCCTTGCAGGTATGTTTAGTCTGTCACCTGTTCCCTGTAGTTCCGGAATGACAATATTGGTCAGGGTGGACCAGAACTTTCTTCCCAGTTTTGGGGTGAAGATATTGATAGGGTCTAGTATCTTCTTCCTATGAAGGTCCCTTTGCTGATGGTAGTCACGCCTTTTGGCTTTGTTGATTGTTAGGGATGCGGAGTTCTGAACGCGTTGGAGTTTTCTCATTGAAGTCTTGTACAACGCTTGAGTCACTAAAGCGGGGTAGATAAGCTTAGCCCGGACGTACATCAGGTATATTTTCCTAATGTTGGCCGAGCTAAGATCTCTAAACCTGAATGGATTGGAGATTTCTGTCTTTGCCAGGTTCCGCCTCTCCTTATAGTGTCTCGAGTATCCGGCGGAGTAGCCGAATGCTCTTGCTTTCCTTGATTGTTAGGGATGCGGAGTTCTGAACACGTTGGAGTTTTCTCATTGAAGTCTTGTACAACGCTTGAGTCACTAAAGCGGGGTAGATAAGCTTAGCCCGGACGTACATCAGGTATATTTTCCTAATGTTGGCCGAGCTAAGATCTCTAAACCTGAATGGATTGGAGATTTCTGTCTTTGCCAGGTTCCGCCTCTCCTTATAGTGTCTCGAGTATCCGGCGGAGTAGCCGAATGCTTTTGCTTTCCTTTCCAGGTACGGAACGATTTGAGTAATATCTTCTTGCGAATTTTAGATACATCAAGTCATTGCGCACCAGAGTTGGGAGGTCGATGGTGTAAGGACCAAGTAGAGCAATTGGCGCAGGTAGCTTCCCTGGGGAACGGCTGCCTTGAGTTCGAAATCAGGTCCTTTGTATCCTTGGCAATAAGCTACTTTCTCTGTTAGGAGCACCAGGGCTGTTTCAGGGCCCCTCTCAGGTTCTCTGCTTTCTTCAATCATGAGATATGCCCTTCTGTCTATGACAAAGTCACATAGGAACCTTTCCAGGATTGGGTCTAGCTGAAGGCTTTTTGCATATCACTCATCAGAATGTTTACATAGCACCCATTCGCTTGGCAATAAGCTACTTTCTCTGTTAGGAACGCCAGGGTTGTTTCGGTGCTCCTTTTTGAACGGAACCCGTGTCGTTGGGAGTTATGCACTCCTAACTCGCTCAGTTGAGCTTGTAGCCTATTAGCTATAATCTTTTTGAAGATCTTGCAATGCATCTCCAGAAAAGAGATCGGGCGATAGGGAGCCCCCTGGTCTGTGGGCTTGTTTCCTTTCGGGATAAAGATGATTTTTGCTATATTGTACCCGTCAGGAAAGTTTTCCCATTGAGGTCTTGTAGAACGCTTGAGTCACTAGGGCAGCATTCATGGTATTTACCAGTCTCTGAATAATTTGCCTCGGCGCATTCACGAGGTTGTTTATCATGATCCCAGACCAGCTTGGTGACCTTTGCTTGAAGGACCTTATGGTGTTCATTGTCTCTTTAAAGGTGATTGGGCAACCGTGGTTAACTATTTCCCTTCCCTGAGATACTTTCAGGGGGAGGGGGCTTATATGTATCACTGTGCTGAGGTCATCGAGCAGTTGGTCTTCGAAGTCATGGTCGATGTCGTCGTTCTCCTCGGGGCTTATAGCGAAAATCTTTTGCCAGTGTCTCCTGAATCTTATTTCAAAAGACTCTTGATCCTCAATGATAACTTCTGCCTCGTTTATTTGTGTTCTGGTTTTGGTGGTCAATCTCTTAAGTCTTCGGATGCTGTTCCAAAAACTTACTAGATTGCCTTCCCTGTCCAGCCTACTAATGATGTCATCCCAGAATTTTTTTCTGTTTCTTTGTGATTGTGTGTTTTAACTCCGTACTTAGTTGTCGCATTCTGGCTGTCCTTCCTTGATTTTGACCTGTCCTGCCGATTTCCACCTAGATTTCTCTGTGTTTTGGGGAGATTTCCCTCATCTAGTTCGTCCACCTAGGTTGTGGGAGAGTTCTATAGGATATCCTGTGGACGCATCTCTCGTCGGCTTGAATGAGATTAGTGATCGTGTTTATCTCCTCATCTATCTCTTCAAGATTGGAGTCTCCCAGGTCATCTGGTTGGTATTCACTGAGTATCTCTCTATAGAGCTCCCAGTTTGTTTTCGCCTAATTTTTCGTCACAGGGGTAGCTTAAGTATTGGAACAGGCGAAATTGTGGTGATTAGCGTGATGTGGTCGCTCGGTACCTCAGGTTCGGGCTCATTGCTGATGTTAAAGGGAAAGTTCCCGCTCGCTAACTCTATGTACGGATTAGTTAACAACGATGTGTTAGGAAGGTCGGGAAATCTGGGCTGACTCTCTGGAGTCTGTCCCTTTCGAGAAGTAGTTCCAGATTCCTTCCCCTTTGGTTGGTGCGACCGTAACCAGAGGCTATGTATCTGGCGTTTAGGTCCCCGCCCAGTAATGCCATTTTCCTGAGCCCGAAGATGTTGTAGAAATTGGGAATCGGCAGGTAATTTCGACGGGGCGGCTGATAGGTAGCTGCCACGCTTAGGCTTACCACCAGGGTTGGGATTTCGACAGCCACAAATAAATCCTCTAAGTCTGGTAGTGTCTTGGATGTAATGTTTTTTTCGGATTGCGATGGATGCGTCGTCGAATCGCATCGTATAGCGCATCGTAAGACCATTTTAGTTGGCCTGATTTACTCCTTCAACAATCTCCCTAAGGCTGGTGTTGTCTGGGAATGGGGTCACATCAGTTCTGTAGAACTGCATTCTGAGTTCTTTTCTATCGTATTTGATGATTTGACCCGGAGTCTTTCCTTTTAGCGCTTGGGTATATTCCTCATCTTCAGAGGAGGATACGGAGATGAGAGGTTACCCTTAGCTTGCATTATCCTCCTGGCAGCTTTCTTCTCCTTCATCTCCCGGATTTTTTTGGCCTCTATTCTGGCGTCTCTATTTGTGGACTATAGAGAGGCTTGTGATGTTTCATGGGGTTCGTTTTTTTCTGCTCTTTCTTCATCTGCTGGGAACAGCGTCACTGGAGCTTTTTCCTCAGGCTGGTATTGTAATTGCGTGACGACCCCCGATGGAGAGTGGTCCGGGAACCACATTTCCACTCGTCCATTCTTCTTAAACATGGTGTTAAGTTCTTTAACGAAGCAGCCCGGTTTGGTAAGGTTCCTCACGTGAGCATACAGAATGCACGTGAGGATTTTTGTTGAGCTCTCAGTACCAGCCTTTAGGTATGCTCTTGGAGCAGCACACTCAATGGTCCTTGCGGGGGTGGCTTTTGCCGCTTGGGCGTATGAAGTATTAGCCCTCCTAATTCCCTCCACCTTTTTCTTATCTGCCTTTCTTTTTAATATCTCTTTTTTCTTTGGGCAGTAGATCGCCATTGCCCCGTACTTCTGCTTACAGTTTGGACATTTACCTTCAGTTGCTGGGTATTCCCGCTAGCCATGCCTTTTTCCACTGCATCTAGAGCAGGTCAATTCCTGATCCCTGCACTCTTTTATGGTGTGGTGCTTAGGTTTGAAGCACCTAAAATATGTTTGGACTGGGGTGAAATTCTCCCGCTCAATTTGATCTCCGCTTATTTTGGCGTTTAAGAGCAGTAAACAACTTCCCTTCGCATTAGCTGCCATCGTTGTGTCAGCAAAGATAATTTTAAACAATGGTTGCATTTAGTGCCGTCTCCTGGAGTTCGCGAACTTCAGGAGACTAACGTCGTGTACGAGTATTCGTGTAAAGTCAGTGACTGCAAATACCGCAATTCCAAGTACATTGTTATGACCTCCATAACCCTGTCGAGGCGACTGACGGCTCACCTACAGGATGGGGCAATTATAAAACATGCCCAATCTTACGGCACTACATTAACCCGTGAGATGCTAAATAAGAACATCTCCATCATCCTGAGACTACGATACCGCAGAAGATTGCGAATGGCCGAAGCCATCATTATCCAAATGAAGAAACCGGGAATTAATGTGCAACTTCAGCCCGAAACTCGGTGTCTCCGCATCGACCGTCGCTAATACAAAATCGCAATTCCCTTTACTTATTGAATATTATCTGAACTAAAATTTTTCCTTGAATGTGTTTGGTCATTTTGCAGTGCTTACGTCCGAAAAAAGTCTATTATTCTGTAGCGCTTATGATTTAAACGTCAGTTTGTCCTTAAAAATTTACTTCACTGTGATTGGCCAATTTTGTATCCCTTATGTTCAAATAGAAAAACAAGCAGTGTCTATGTTTTGAATTTTAGTTTGTCCTTAAATTTTCCTAGACTGTGAATGGTCAATTTTGTATCCCTTATGTCTAAGTAGGAAAGTATACATAGTGTAGCATTCTGTAAGTAATTCCATTTATGTTCATTCCCTGAAGATGACCAACCACGGTCGAAAGACGTCTCGGAAAAAAATATGTCTTTTCGAATGTTTTTTCTCGCCTACAAGACCCAGTCCAAAAATTGGACGAAAAATAAGAGAATACGAGTTAAAATCACTAACGCTGAAACTTCTGTGGACTTCAACAATGCATGTATACAACATGGCCTCTTACCTAGGACATGCAACGAATTACAAGTTCCAGTGATTCTTTTGGTAACAGAAGTCTCCATACTCACGAAGAGGTTGGCTATGCTTGAGACTGCCAGGCTCTTTTTACGAGAAAGGTCTCAAACACCACGCAGGAGCACCAACAAATGATTCTCTGATTGACTCTGTTGGTCGCACAGGGAATTCGAAGATCAAGCTCATCAAAACCGTTCTGCTTAAAAAATAGCAACGCCAGGACGGGGCAGTAATAAATAAGTTGTCCTATACTACACCCACAGACGCCTGCTTGCACATTTTCGACCTCATCCAAAACAGGAAATACCTAATCGACACGAGATCGGTTATTTCCACCATATCCGCGAAAGTTGAAGACCGACCTTCTTTAGAAGCGTCCGTGCCCTTACAAACTACTACAGGTGGCCCTATAAAAACTTATGGGGACAGAATATTGACTCTTTCCCTGGACTTACGTTGAATTTTACTTGGAAGTTCGTATTGTGTGACGTAAAATCTGCTATTATTGGTGCTGATTACCTCCTTAATTATAATCTAATAGTTAATTTAAAAAGTGATAAATTAATAGACGTAGAAAGTTAATTAGCTAGCAGTGCAGTGTTACACAAGATAACAGCAACGTTGTTGAAATCATTATCAATTTCGAATGATTCGCCCTACAGTGATCTAATACATCAATACAGTAATCTATATAGGCCGCATAATAATAGTGCTGATGTAACAGCCAATTTATATTACAAAATTCAATCACAGTTAAAGTAAATGACTCCTCTCTTTTATAACCAATTACGAAACAAAATTGCTAGGTTGCACGATTGTTTTAAAAATTAGATTTGAAAGACTAATTTTTACCTGCGGCGAAGCGGAAGGTCAAAGCGTCGCTTCTTTCAAAAGGAGTAAATTTCAATTGTACCCATTTAGAGCCATGAAATGACCCATATGACCATGAGACATATGGTTATCCACCCTAAAGATTTCTAATCTGCCATCGGATTTGTCGCTGAGTGGTGCCATCTAGTGGCAGAAGCCCCATTAAGCCATTCAAAGGAACTTGTAAGTGATTTAAACCATGTAAAACCATCAATGCAATAACCATTTATCATCTTATCACAAAACGCCGCAGGTCATTGGAGGGAACTTCCCTCTTGTTCAAATCGCTATGTAACCAATTGTAACGTCTGTAGGACGTTACAATTAGGTTTTTATGCCACAAGGGTTAAGCTATAGTGGTCACATATTCCAGAGATTCATCGATCATGCTTTACGACTTCAAATTTACTTTTGTATCTGTAGACGCCCTCCTGATGTCACTGAGGATGCAGAAGATAAACAGCACTTAGAACAACTTTTCGCCTGATTGCGATTATTAGGATTCAAGACTCATTCGGCTAAAAGCATTTAGATGTTTATTCCGTATAATTTCTGGGTTTCAGAGTTAATTCTAAAGGTACATGTCTAGACAGCAGTAAGATCACAGCGCCCTAGGACTTTAAAACAATTATAGCATTTTTTATGACTGATCACTTTCACCTGACGGTTTGTGAAAAACGTCGGAACTACCCTTCTCCCATTAACGAGAGTTTTAAAAGGCATGGAAAACGACCAAATTATTCCCCTTTAAAATGTGACGACTCTGCAGAAAATGCCTTTCAGCAAATCAAAGGAGACTCTGTAAAAATTACTCTTTTGGCAACCACCAAATAAGATACTTCTCTCCGACTCATAACTGATGCTTTGAACAGTGGAG
The DNA here is from genome assembly GCA_963969495.1 of Ceratothoa steindachneri. Lineage (NCBI taxonomy): Eukaryota > Metazoa > Arthropoda > Malacostraca > Isopoda > Cymothoidae > Ceratothoa > Ceratothoa steindachneri. The sequence goes on along the minus strand of OZ018321.1, from coordinate 105,155,984 downwards.
TAGGAGTAATCTTAGAGCAACCATGCGATAGGAATTGGGAAGAAATAGGTTACTTCAGTTACGCATTCATTGTAGCACAACTCAACTATTCAACATTCACCAAATAGCTATTAAACATATTTTCAGCAATAAAACATTATGAAACATATGTTGGAAGGAACGAAACGCCATGTACATACATAGCTATACAATGTCGTGCAATTTAGGTGCATTCTATTTTCACGCAATGAAAAGTGAACCAAAAGAGACACACGCCCTTTAATACATAGGTAAATTTACTAATGACATAAGACCCTGCAAGCCAATTAAAATCTGTAAAGCCGTTTGCTAGTGCATTTTTCTTGTCACATACGAACATCTCAACTCTAGATTTGAGTTCACTAATACTTCCGAGAATTTTTCCTTGAGATAGCCAGGATACATAAGAGTGGAACAGTAAGTGATCTCATTTCTTCAAACATTTTATGGAATATATGTGAGTTTAAAGTCCTGGCCTTGAATAAATTCAGTTTTAATAGCATCAGTTAGAACTGCATGGAATTCTAGTTGGAAACGTGAAAAGCAGGGTTCTCTTGATGTAAAAAAAACCCACATTATTATGGAATTAGGCTTTTCTGCTTTAGTCTGAGCAAAAAAACCCACACCTTCCCCTATCATTAATGGAGCTCCATCTGTATACATAGCCAAACAATTTAACCTGTTTAGATTATGTTTCCTTCTAAATAAATGTTGATCATATTAAAGATGTCTACTCCAGGGGTAGCGCTAGACGGGCATTGCAAAAGAAAATTTCCCCTAGTATGTCATCTTCTTCTCTGTACCTTACAAAATCCATGATTCAAAGATCACCTGTAAGTTCTACAGACTCACCTCTCTGCAAAGAAATATTTCCTGCCTTTTCTCATTGCCACATTCAATTGAGCAAAAATATTCACTGAATTGAGATTAATTCTAAGTTTAATGCTGTTAGGAAGTCGTACTGATTCATCCGCCTTGGCAATATATGTTCCACCAAAACCTTGGACCAATGCCTCTGTTGCTTGATTAATCCGCTTCTCTTCAATGCTATGATGCTTTTTTTGCATCTTGCAATTATATATGTCACCTCAAAGGACACCAAGGAAGATTTTTCTCTAGAAAAAGCTGAACCCGAGGGAGCATCAAGCCGACTTAATTTCACCTCCTCTTCTTTGTTCTTTGGATAACAATGGTTTCTCGGCCAATTTCAGATTATCTGAGTGCAAATAACCTGTCAACTCATTCTCTTTTATATATTTATTTGTGAGGGCTTACATGTGAAGAACACACTGGGGTCAGATGTGCAATCTTATTTCTCTGAACACATATTTCAAGAACACGGCTTATCGTGGACATGCGTTATGCTTCGGGCCATTTTTTCTAGTTTTCTTGTTAAACATCAGAACTTGAAAGAAGAAAACAGTAAAACAAAACATCTTTTAGAAACATCTCAGGCTTCTTAAAAAAGTTAAAGTATTAATTTTTGTATAAAACAATTATTTGAAAACAATTATTTACACAAAACTGAAACTTTAGTTCTATAATATTGTAAGTGACTGTCATTACATCATGATCTAATCTGATAAAATTCCAATTACCTGACTACAACCAGAAACAACTCGTGTAAAATCATGTTCAGAAAACACTCCCTTACAAACTCATTCATTCACATAAGCACTAATTCATTTAATTGCTTAGCCACTCGTATGTAACATACTTACTAATTTTCCTAAAAAATATGTCAAAAATTACCATTATTGCTGTACCAAATATAACAAAAAGTAGGTATCGGACCCAATACCCTAAAAGAAAGACAAATACGAATGATGCGATACATACTGTTACGTCTAGTCGTGGCCTCCTCTTACAGCTCTACAATATAAACATGAACTGAACTGCACACAGAGGTCAAATGTGTATAGGAAGAACAGAGAGGGATCACTGCGGAAGATTACAGTGATATGCCGCTTATATACACGTTAAAAAACATTCAGTTACTCAGACTACATTCAAAGGAATACACGAATAGACTGGCATTGGCATGAAAAGTGCGCAAAAGACTTTGAATTCATACCTAGCCCAGATAACAACCAACTTTATTCATTGAGCAATCCTAAAAGGCAAATTGTCGGTAACTGTGACTGTGGCCCATGGCAAGGAAGATAGGAGCAGTTCCCCCCCCCCAAAAAAAAAACAATATCCTTCCCAACACATACAGCCTTACAAGAATAGTCTTTCAATTTTCTTCTTGAAATAATTGAGACGTTTGCTATTTCTTGCACATGTGCATTAAGGAAATAACTATCATTATCTAGGCCAAAATCGTGTTATATAAACAGTAAAATCACTAATGATATAATTAATAAATACAGTGATAAAATATAGTGGAAACATGTGTGTATGTGAAGGATACGAGTGTATTTCTAAAGTAGGGGTAGAATAAGATGAAAACGTGCAACAAAGTAGTTAATCATACCGAGACCGTCCAGCGAACCTCAGAATCACCCCCATCGACCTTTATTTGAGTTATGACTATGAGTTGTGTAACTAATGCGCTACATCTTTGCCTACCAGGAAATTTCAACCGCGCATACTAGTCCGTCATGGACTCTTCAGCCACCCACGAAAGAGAACACTATCCTCCCGCGACATCCCGTCATTAACCTACGTAAAGCAGAAATTTATGTTTGACGTATCATAAATACTGAATGAAATCACGAAGATACTACTTCTCTGGATCGAAAGAAATGACAAGAGAGGAAAAAGAAAATTAACCAAGAAGTAGATAGCCTCACCGGGCAACTCAATCTTCAGACAACACCATTCTCAACATAGCAAGACGACCGCAACTAATCAATGCTGTCCCTATTAAAAGACAAACAGGAATTGAACTATCTGACCAAACCATCAGAATCCTTCTTCATGAAGCTGGATTTCACCACCAAACTACTGTCATAAAGTGACTACACAAAAAAGGAATAAATGAATTGATACAGGACAAAAAGAGTATTGCCTTTAAGGACTAATGTTAGTTCCAAACGGAGACTAGATCGACTCAGGTCAATAACGACCTAGAGCTATACAAGCAAATAACACACATACATATAAAACAAGATAAGTAATACAGGAACAAATACAAGAAAGAAATATATATTACAAGGAAATCAATTGAACCAGACAATACAAATAGTTATCGGATAGTTCTCAGTCTGCGAACAGAAATATTTACTACTATATATATCTACAAACATGCCAAAAGAAAAAAAATCAATCATCAGATTTAGAAATCATAAAATTTCCTTTAAATTAGCTTTTGGGGTAGACACTAGGGGCTTTCTACTCAGGCTATCTGCGACACAATTCTCTGAGCCTTTGAAATATATAATCTTAAATTGAATTCCTGGAGAAATAAACTTCAGCGCATTAGCTTACCATTATGGTTTTTCACGTTTCGAAAATTTGAGAGGGGCTTGTGATCGGTCTCAATAAGGAATTCTTCACCTAAGAGGTACATCATATATTTTTGCACTGGCCATATGATGTCAAGGGCCTCTCGCTCGATGACGGCATAATTTTTTCCCGAGGAAGTAGCTTACGGCTCGCGTACGCAACGGCAAAGCTTCCACCATTATCACCATATTGGAGTAGGACGCAGCCTATCCCTTCGTTACTCGCGTCGGTCCTAATACCGAAAGTCTTGTTAGGGTTGGGGAGCCGGAGAATACGGGTGGACGCTAATTGGTCGATTACCACACGGGTGAAAGGTTCCGAATTGATGGATCCCTTCTGCAGAGGAAAGGGTTTGACACGGCCTTTTGCGGCTGTTTCTGACATATATCGCACGATCTGCAATAATTCAAAATGTCATCTGTATTCACCGCGTCAATAAAAATATTTATAAATTCCCTGAGCCGTCATATTGTGGCTGAAGTTTCCAGAGAATAAACTGTCATGGGCAGTCTTTAAGATGAGCTGGACATGAGAGTGGAGAATGCATAATGCATTGGCCTCAGAACTATTACTTACTGAGCAAACACGGTTCAAAAGGTCGTCCTTCACGATGTATGAGATAACTTTGTTTCTACATGTGGATTCTTGTACCTTATTCCGTGTTTGGTCCAGAGGGGACGGAGTGAATCGCAATCTTTTTGGTTCTTGCGAGTCCCTTTTTCATAACGCAGTTAAACTCGGAGTCGTAAGGGGCTTCCAGGCTAGCGGGTGTCTCCGTTTCCTTCTTTTTCTGAGCTTGCACGAGGACCAGTTAAGCCACAGGGGTGGAGGAAACACAGGGGCACTACCCATTCAAAACAGCGCAGAATTTTATTGGGGTTGCTACTACCTCAGCCCAGCCAGTATAGTACGCACACTCGATGAATCATTTCACGATGGAGAACCGGTTTGCATGCGCCAGTTAGTTATATACTACCGCAAATCTGACATGGTTCGGAGCTACCGGAAGAAGTAGCTTGTCCGACACCACTATACAACTACACCGTGTATCTCGGATTAGGGTGAAGACTCGGCAGCCGTTTACTGCTCCGGTCTAAAACTTTAAGCCTCCAGGGGAGCTTTTTTTAAACAAGAAATTAAGATGGTGGCCAGCAGCAGTAGAGGCAGATGAAGAGGAAGGAGATTCGGCTTGCGACGGTGGTGGCGCGGTGGTAGCACTAATTTAGTCCACTTGGTTGCGAGAAATGCTGCGAAATTGAAAGTTCTAAGGGCAGTTGGTGCTCACATGACCTTCAATACTGCACGAGAAGTACACAATAGGGCCCCTGGGGAAGGATAACGCAGGGAGATTTGATGAGAAAGGTTTGATGTCTCAAGGTCCAGAAAAAAGGTTCTGGGCTTCGAGGGGCCAGTTACTTTCACAAACTTACTTGGTTCATGGGGGAAATTTTGGTTTGCCACTTTTGGCCTTAGGGGACGAAGGATCAGTCCTTCTTCCTTCCTTAAGGTAGTAGTTATGGCTCGCTGCGAATACATCGGCTTTTTTGATGCACTGTTTAAAGGTGGAACACCTCCGGTCCTTCACAAACGATCTAATTTCGGAAGAGAGCGAAGCCAAAAGCTGATCCTTCAGGACGAATTCGACTAGCGCTTCATGATCATAGGAACTTTAGACGAATCAAGCCAGAAATTGAAGTGACTCTGAAGCGTATACCCAAACTGAAGAAAGTTTGATTGGGTTGAATACGGCCGTGGCAAAATTAGCGTGTTAAAAATACGGGGTCATATTATACGCAGCCAGCAGTTCCGATTTCAACTTCAAATAATCGATTGTTGCCTCCAACGGGAGGGATATGAAAATATATCGGAGATGGAAACTTAGCAGCAGCAGGAGTTTGGCGACGCCGTCTGCTTCGATGCCTCAAGTGTTAGCCTCGGATATCTTCTCGAAATGCATTAAGTAAGATCTCAAATCATGACCTTCCTTGTAAACTGGGAGCTTCACAGACGCAGTTTGTGGGACGTCATTTCGCGAGTTGATGGAGAGCGCCTCCATTCTCTCCCTACTCATCTTCATTTAATGTTAGGGGATTCTTTCTCTCTCTCTCTCTCGCTCTTCTCTGTCTCTCCTTTATATTCTCTCGGCTCTCTCCTCCTCTTGTATGTATGACAGAAGATCCTTGCCGGTTAGTTCAATAGATTCGCTTTGCGATTTGAATCGGTCGAACGAAGACATGTTGTCGCGTATTATCGAAATAAATGCCTCACTGAACTTGACGCGAGAGCCTTTACCTATGCCCAACTAACACAAAGAACAATTCTTACTGAGCCTTTCACTGTCTGAAAGGATAAAATTCCGCTGGGGAATAAATGAGATGCAGTCTCGAAACATTACACGCAGTAACCATACACGGTAAATAAGAAATGGGTACACAAATAAAATGGTTTGCGGGTGGCAAATGGGAGATTAAAATGGAAAAGATTATTTCTCCGTACATTCTTAATAGCCAAAGCCTTCAGCCTTATAACCACTTAAAAAAAGAAGAAAAGAAAACCTTTAAAAGACCCTTTACTGATCGTTCTAAACGTAAAAACGTAAAACCAGTTTCTATAATAATATATATATATATATATATATATATATATATATATATATATATATATATATATATATATATATATATATATATATATATATATATATGAAAAAATTCAAGTGATCCGTTCTTTATAGTCCGGAGTTTCAATATATATAAGAGAACCAGGGCAGCAGAAAAGAAATGCATTTTTCTTTCTTCATTTAATTTCCACCAACGTTTCGAGGGCCAGCCTCATCTTCTGGGTACTGGAATTATATTTAGTATAAATACAAAGTAATTCTAATTGACATTGGATAGGTAACATAAGGGGAATGGTCTTACAAGTCACTTTTTTGTATAAGTCATGATACCACAACGATAATTGATGGAATTGCATTGGTAAGAGCAACATTAAACAAATTACCATGGAAGTGGCAAAGTAAGGGAAACATTAATTTAAACTAAGAAGGTGGTAAAATAAGGGAACCATCTAACGTGTAATATGTAATGGGAAAGACGAAGTTTGGTCGTTAAGTGTGGGTTTACTATCTAAAATATATATGGATTCAAGGATTCGTAAATCAGAGAGGGTGTTAGCTGTAGAGACTATAGAAAAGTCTTCGAGTTTTACCTGTAAATTGCAAGAATTGGCGTGGAGTCGGATGATAGAATAGTCAGGTTTGGCTAGGGGCAAACCCGTACGGCAGGACCTCCCGGCGTGCTGTTCAACTCTTGAATGGAGAGTTCGGCTGGTAGAGCCAATATAGGTCGCATCGCACGATGGACACAAGTAATTATATATGAGAGATGAACGACACGCATCAGGAAGGCGATCTTTATAACGAAAGAGCGAGCCTATTGTATATTGGTTTGGGGTGATTATTTTGAGGTCCAAAAAGGGCAGATTTCTTTGGATAATCGAGCATATTTCAACGGTCATCTTTGATGTTTGTGGGCCAAAGAAGGGTACCGACCAGAAGAGTAAAAGTTTATTAACGGTGGCTTTATCTTCAGTTGGATTAAGGAAATGATCAAGACATTTATGCGGTTCTCCACAAAAAACTTTGGAAATCCGTTGTCTTGAAAAAAAATTCTTAAGAAAAGAAAACTCTTCAAGTAATAGTTTGTAATTAGAGCATATTTTAAATGCTTTATGTAGCAGGGTGTCAATAATATTAGTTTTAAAAGAACGTGGAATAAAGCTAAAGAAGCTTGTTGATAGGCCAGTCCAAGTGGCTTTGCGAAAAACACTTGTAGATAACCCGGTGGGGGTGCGGGTTAATTTGATGTCTAAATAAGACAGGCAGCTATCGTTTTCTATGTCCATTGTGAATAGTATTTTAGGGTGCTGCTTGTTAAGGAATTCAAGAAATTAAGATGCATGTTGTTCTTTACGAAACAGGATTATGCATTCGTCAATGAAACGCCTATAAAATACTGGGGCGAATTCTTTGGAGCAAGCTTAGAGCCAAGAGGTTTCATGGAAACAAAGGAAAATATTAGCAAAAGTTGGACCTAACGGAATTCCCACCCTGACCCCTTCTTTGTGAAGGTAAAGTTCGTTTTTAAAGAGAAAATAGGAATTAGAAACGGATAAATGAAGAAGAGAACGAAATTGTGCTTGGTCAAATTGTAGAAAATGTTGAGAAAAAGTGAAAGTTTTGTGTAAAATGATGTCAATTGTTTCTTGTAATGGAATGTTTGTGAATAGATTTGTAATGTCGAAGCTTGCCATGGTATACTTATGAGGAGTAGCAAGGCTGGAGATTTGCTCAAAGTAAGTCATAGGAATTACGGAGAGTGTATTTATTTGTTGTAAGGGGAGAAAGAAGAGGAACCAAATATTTTGCTAGGGAATAGGATGGTGTGTTTATAGCAGAAAAAATGGGTCGCAATGGATTAGAAGGTTTGTGTATTTTTGGTAGGCCATACAAAATACCTGGGGCAGAACCTGAAACAAAGAGACGAGAATATGTCTGCGGATCAATAAGGTTTAACTTCGTAAATTTGGATAGTACACGGTTAATTTTATCCTCAGTTTTATACATTATATGTTTAATAGATGATTTGACTTTAACAAATTTTGTAACATCGGGAAGGATAGTGTGCATTTATGAGATTTCGTCAACTTTATTCAAAATTACCACACCCTTACCTTTGTATCGAACATTTAGAAACGTAAATTAGCCCGCCTAGGAATTCATAATAATTTAAACCCTTGCGATCCTTCTCGTGTAATATTTAACTTCTCTTCGAAATCTCTTTTCTCTCGTCTCAATATACTCCTAGCATTTGGCCTTGAATTTGCTCTCCCCATTTGTAAACTCAATTTCCATAAATACTTTCTCGCCTTTGAGAAACTTACGGCTTCCCTCAAGACTATTGCTAACAATAATAATATAGGCAACGTTGAGCACATAAAAAGCTCCATTCAATCCATTGCATTCAATTACTTTTATAACTTCAAACCCTTTTAAATTTTTAGCACAGTTATTAAAAGAACAGACATAAAAGATCTAAAGAAGTTAGCTCAAGACAAGTCTTTAGTAATTTGCCGGCCCAACAATGGTAAGGGTGTGGTAATTTTGAATAAAGTTAACTACATCTCATAAATGCACACTATCCTTTCCGATGTTACAAAATTTGTTGAGTTTTTGATTTCCTAGCCCATTTTTCCTTTGGGACTCGGAGACTGAGAGCATTTTAAACTCATCCACTCATTAGCCTAAAGCTTTAAATATAAAATAAACCCCCTAATTAACCATTAAGAATTTATAGAGACATAAATAGAAAATATTCTATAATAAAGATGCATTTGTGCGATCATAAAAAGGATAAGAATTTGATATTTTCTTTTTGCAAATGGATTTTAATGTCATTAAATGAAAACAACCACAAAAAAATAGTGACTTTTATGATTGACATCTTCCAAATCATGCTAAGAATTTATTACAGCTTCTTGACTTTAGTTCTGAGTGTCAAAATAGGTAAAAATCCTTGTTACCAGAGGTGAATGATTGGAAAAGGAACAGTGCATTTTCATCCTCACGACTCGAAAATGAACCTGGAGTTGAACACAAACTTCATAGCACGAACAACCGTCAAAACGTTGCTCCCGCGCCTGGGTTTACTGGAAATACATACGTAAATTCTTCTTGGAAATCTGAAATATCTTATTCAATTTTTCTGTCGTTTCACCCAACACAACTCTCTTCTAGTAATCGTGACTTACTGTGGAGTGATATTTTCTGTCAAATATTATTTATTTCCTCCTGAAACCTTTTTAAATCCTCTTTAGAAAACCCGTTACTACCAGGCAGGCCAAGTTCTGACGATTCTTCCAACAATCCTCTTATTGACGGCAATTTGCTTTTACCCTTAGCAATCTTCTTCAACGTTTGATATCGGCTGACTATGTTATAATTAAAGCTATTCAGGTACTTGACACGTCGCTTAATAAGCTAATTTTTCCAACCATTCCAATATAACTTGAGCCTGGGGCAATAGCTGTATTGTTTCTTAACTACTCCTTACTATCATACCAGACAAAAGTAAGGTTTCCATCGCATGTTTCATTCTTGATTAAAAATTTTCTAACAACCTTGCTTCTTTTATGAGCCTCTTAAACGGCTCTTTACCTAGTACAAAAAATAAAAGGTATACAAAAATTGTGTTATTTGAAACTAGCGATAAAAGCACGTTAATCATTCGACAGCCACGCCAGAGGTAAGAACCAATACTGCATTTGTTTCATCCTTCATGAATCTCGAATATGCAAGTAGTTTTCATGCATTGACCCATGTTTCATTATTCATAACAATTTTCAGTTCTAGAGTTTAAGGGACGAGGTGTATTCCAAAGGTGTGATGCATGTAAATATATTTTCCCCTATCTAATCTTTTTAACATTTCGTAGGTATAGTTTGTTTTCTTTTAAAGCATCTCGCATTGGATCGCAAACCTCATTTTATCATGATTATGGATTTGTTGCCTCATCAACAATGGGTTCATTAAATCGTCTCATTAAAGCGAATATTTATATATCATGAGTGCAAAAATACAAGAAAACCATCAGGTCAGATGATTATAGACGAAATCAATGAAAAGATTAGAGAACAAGGACGCGAGAGTCGAGCTGTAGGAAATTGACAGTAGGTGAAAGAAATAAAGTTGGAAAAGGATTAGTAGAATCTTAGGATGGGGGCAAACCTTTACGCTTAGGATTCGTTCCAAATGAAGCAAAACAGAAGATGGACATTGATGGTACAGAAATTGAGATCAATTGCATAGTCTTCAACGGAGAAAAATCTCCTAAAAGGCATCGCTGACCAGTTCCTTCATCATAGGGGCCGACCAAAGATTACAAGTCGTGTGCGTCTTTATATCTCACTATGTTGGTGTGTCGGTCAGTCAGACCCGTTTTGCTTTCTTTTTGTTCTGGTAATAACATTGTAATTTTTCAGGCGATTCTAACGAAATCTGAAACTCTTATGTTGTTTTACATTCTCTTTCGAATGATATACTTATAAAGGTCCTCCAAAGGTTAGCCATAAAATTATTTGGCAGTAACATCATAACTATTCGGCCGAAGTTTAAAACTGCCGCTCATCTTTCTATTGATGTGCCTTGAGCTCACATATTTATTTACTTACAGTGAGTTTTATTCAATGATTTATTCAATGGATTTTTAGACAAATCTTTTTATTTTGTAAAAAAATTCATTTGAAGGGGATAATTAAGTTTAAATTAAATTAAATCTCAATTTTACTATGTCTAATATAGGTTTCTAGTGTTCTATGGCAAAGACAAGTCATCGTTGTGTGGCAACACTCATTTTTGCCACGTGGTGCAGATATGATTCGTCCAGTTGCAGTCCAGTCATGGCTGGTGTGGAGTGTTTGTTGTATTTTAATGATTTTTGGAGTCACATTGTGGTGTATTAGCTACAAATTCCTATATTAAAATCCATTTAAAGTGTAAATAGTTTGGTATTTCAATTCAAGGCTCAGATGGGTAACTCTTTTGATCTTGGTCCCCATAAAATTAGACAAATAGAAGAGTATTTAACTGAAACTACATAAAAATAAATGGCAAAAAAATACAGGGTTACTCAAACAATTAGTGTAATTAAAAGAAAAAATTAACAATCTTAGCCTTGAAAGGTCTCACGTTAAATAATGGAATAGCATGGCACAGGCCATAGATTTTCCAATAACACTCGCCCCATGTCCCACTACATGTACAGAAATGGTGTTGAACAACTACTATGGCCAAGCAACTCACTAGTTCTGAACCACATTTAGAGTTTATGGTAGTAGTTGAGGGAGAAATAACACGGAATAGTATAAATTCATCTTTTAATAAGGGTTTTACCACTTATGGGCTTTCGTTTAAGGGTATTCCATTTCTCGGTGGGAAAAAACTGTTCCACATGGGATCCAATCCAAGGGTCGTCATAATATATAATTGAGAAATTCCTTCCAAAGAGAACTGTTATTATATAATGAAACAGGATGCTACTTCTCCACGCCAAGCTAGTGATCCCTTAAGGTAAAAGGTAATGTATGATGGTATGCGTACATTGAAGTTTTCTTTACTATTGTAGGATATAACGTGTCCCCATGGGTGAGTGAAAACGATCCCAAGTACTGTGAGGCCACAGGTGAAAACGATCCCCTGCACTGCGACGGTACAAGTGAAAAGGATCCCAAGTACTATGATGTCACAGGTGAAAACGATCCCCTGCACTGCGACGGTACAAGTGAAAAGGATCCCAAGTACTATGATGTCACAGGTGAAAACGAACCCCTGTACTGCGACGGCAAAAAATGAAAACGATCCCAAGTACTGTAACGCTACAGGTGAAAACGATCCCGTATACTGCGACGGTGCAAATGAAAACGATCCCAAGTACTCTGTCGCCACATGTAAAACGATCCCGTGTACTGCGACGATACAATTGAAAATGATCCCAAGCTCTGTGATGGCAAAGGAGAAAACGATCCCGTGTACTGCGACGGTACAAGTGAAAACGATCCAGTATACTGCGATGGCACAAATGAAAACGATCTCTTGTACTGCGTCGGTACAAGTGAAAACGATCCCAAGTACTGTGACGCCACAGGTGAAACAATCCCGTGTACCTCGACGGTCCGAATGAAAACGGTCCGAAGTACTGTGTCGCCACAGATGAAAACGATCCCATGTACTACGACGGTACAAGTGAAAAGATACCAAGTACTGTGACGCCACAGGTAAAAACGATCCCGTGTACTGCGACGGTACAAGTGAAAAGATACCAAGTACAGTGACGCCACAGGTAAAAACGATCCCATGTACTGTGACAGTACCAGTGAAAACGATCCCGTGTACTACGATGGTACAAGTGAAAATGATCCCAAGTACTGTGACGCCACAGGTGAAACGATCCCGTGAAGCCACATGTGAAAACAACCCATGTACTCCTACGGTACAAATGAAAGCGATCCCAAATACTGTGACGCAACAGCTGAAACGATTCCGTGTACTGCGACGGTACAAATGAAAACGATTTCAAGTACTGTGACGCCACTGGTGAAAACGATCCCGTGTACTCTGACGGTATAAGTAAAAACGATCCTGTGTACTGCGACGGCACAAGTGAAAACGATCCCGTGTACTGCGACGGTGCAAGTGAAAACGATCTCAAGTACTCTGACGCTGCAGATGAAAACGATTTCGTGCACTGCGACGATACAAATGAAAACGACCCTAAGTACTCAGGTGCCACAGGAGAAAACGATCCCGTGTATTGCGATGGTACAAATAAAAACCATGCCAAATACTGTGACGCCAAAAGTTAAAACGACCCCTTGTACTCTGACAGAACAAATGAAAATGACACAAAGTACTGTGACGCAACAAGTGAAAACGATCCCAACTACTGTAACGCACAGGTGAAAACGATCCCTTGTACTGCGATGGTAGAAGTGAAAACGATCCCGTGTACTGCGATATCGCAAGTGAAAACTACCCCATACTTTACGACGGCAAAAGTGAAGGTTAAAATTTCCAAATTGATACAGTTCTTTTTATGACGGTTTAATTGGTCTAATGGTTACAGTCACTTGCTTGGCGTGGATGAAGAGCATCACCCAAGTGTATCTGATGAAGTGTGAAGGTGGCTAGTCAGTACTATCCAACTTTTATTCAAAAGATCAAAGGTAGTTCCGACATGTAGGAAATTGATCCCGATTGTGCGAATGTGGGGGATGGAATCCTATAATCAAGTATAAGAGAATACGGGCTTCCACGTGCGACAACTCAGGGCCATTGTGCTACCATTGGGTACGGGGTTCCCACCGATTGAAAAGGGATCACTGAGATCCATGCGAGGTCAGAAGGGTGTCGTGTTATGAAGATACGTTAAAAAAAATAATAACAAAGATAAGAGAATCCGTTAATAAGTATTCTTTCTCCCCTTTACTTCATTTATAAGAATACCAAACGTCCCCCTTTCCCCCCCGTCTCCTCTATATTCTGTATATTACTCTCCCCCGATTACGAAGGTAGCGAGAGAAAGGTGTAATTGGAGACGGACCTAAATCGTGCTCCAATTTGGAGGAATCCGATCTGCTGACAGAATTTCAAGTAAATGTCAGTTGGACATTCAGCGCTTTCAACGTGCAATGCCGCAGAGCAACAGAATGTTTGGGTAATTTTTTCCCCCTCGAATGACCCACAGCTCCTTCTTGTCAGATTCATAGGCTTTCACCACTACTCGAGGTCACCACCGCGTGACTAGACAGCAGCGGCTGAACGACGCGACGACCACGAAACAGGACAACGGAAACGAGACCAAACTGGCGGAACACAGTAGAGAAAACGGCCATGAGAAAATGGTCTAGCAATGAATACATTTATTTTATTTATTTATTTTACAAAGGACAAAACAAACACTTTATAGCACGGAAAAAACTAACGCGACAATTTAGAAAGAGAAGACTAACGCGATATTTTAGAAAGGAAAAAACTAACGCGACATATTTTAGAAACGACAAAACTAACGCGATATTCTAGAAGGGCAAAACATAACGCGATATTTTAGAAAGAGCAAACATAACTCGCAATTTTAAAAAGGAAAAAACTAACACGACATTTTAGAAACCAATAAACTAACGCGACATTTAAAAAGGGCAAATCTAACGAGACATTATTTTTAGAAATAACAAAACAAACGTGACATTTTAGAATGGTCATAGCTAACGCGATATTTTAGAACAACCAAACATAACGCGAAATTTTAGAAATAACAAAACTAAGGCAACATTTTAGAAATGACAAAAATAATGCAAGATTTTAGAAAGGATAAAACAAACGCGACATTCTAGAAAGGACAAATTTAACGCGAATTTTAGAAAAGCATAACAACGCGAAATTTTAGAAAGGACAAAACTAACGCGATATGTTAAAAAGGACCAAACTAACACGACATTTTATAAAGACAAACTAACGCGAAATTTTAGAAAAGACAAAACTATCGCAACATTTTAGAAAGGAGAAAACTAACGCGAATTTTTAAGAAAGAAAAGACTAACGCGATACTTTAGAAACAACAGAACTAACGTGACATTTTAGAAAGGACAAAACTAACGCGACATTTTAGGAAGGACAAAACTAACGTGACATTTTAGAAAATAAAAATAACCGAATTTTTTGGAAAGAAAAGACTAACGTGACATCTTTGATAAGACAAAACTAAGACGATATTTTAGAAATGACACAAATGACCAGAATCTTTTAAAATGTGATTCATGGTCAAATGGTTCAGGTATGTAAAAATGTGTGTAAGATGCATAGCCGGAGCAACCAGATGAGGGAACACTTAGGAGATAAGGAAGTCAGTGCTTTCTGTAATGGGCTAAGAAAGGTCAACGTTTAGGCGTTAGGAAAGTGAGGATCACAAAACGCCCTTCGGCAAGTTCTAGGATGTCTCTCTCTGTTTGTCTGTCTTTCTGCCCGTCTGTCTGTGTCTGCAACCTCACGAGCGACTTCGCAGCACTACAGCTGAGTCATGCCAGGATCTCTCTCTCTCTCTCTCTCTCTCTCTCTCTTTTTGTTTGTCTGTCTGTTACTGTCCATGTATCTGTCTGTCTGTTTATCTGTCTATCTATCTTTTTCGATGTCTATCTGTCTATCTGTCTGTCTGTCTCTCTCCCTGCCTCTCTCCAACGTCACGAACGACCTTGCAGCACAACAGCTGAGTCATGCCAGGATGTATGTGTGTGTGTTTGTCTGTCTGTCTGTCTGTCTCTCTCTCTCTCTCTCTCCCTTCAACCTCACCAGCGACCTCACAGCACAACAACTGAGTCATGATTACGCATCTCTTCTATGTGAACAACTTAAGTCTCCCGCTGCGTTTTCCTGAGCAACTATTTTTAGCAATTTATAGTCGTGGTTTAATTGTAGTCCAAATAAATATAATTCAACAAATATTTATTTAAAACTAAACCTCTCCATCATTTTTATTCAGTGAAAGTGCATTCAGATAATAACCTGTCCATACATATTATGAATGGTTATTATCGATAAACTAAGCACCATAAATCAATCGTTTCTTGCATCCTCCAGAGATTAGATTGTACATTTAATGTCTTTCTTCGCTCTTGAGCCTTTTGGTTCGAGACTGGATTTAGACACAATGATTTGTGGTCAGTCCCGACAAGGGGCCAGGAGTGCACAACTAGTGTCAGAAGCGTACATATTTTATGAGACAAGAGATTTAAAGGGTTATTCTCATTCCATACTATCGCTTTCTGCGTTCATTAAAACTTCTATTAGAAACTACCTGAATGCTACAGCAGATATCTGGAGGATCACGTCTATCTTGCTCCCAATGTCGACAAACAATCTATGTCTATATATCTTAAACAAATTTTCGCTTAACAATTTTATTTGCAGATCTTTCCGGCCAAACTTTCGGTGGGAGATTCTCTCGTTGGTTTTATATAAATATAATTAAATTAACTATTAAGACCACCTTTTGGCTTCGTTTTCTAATATTGATAGAAATTATAAACTCTTGTATTTAAAAATATTGTCTGATCTTTTCTTGAAGGTATATTGTATTAATGGATGTTATTTTATCTTTGATTTTCCACATTGATTTTTCAAAAGTCCATCGATACTAGTATCATCTCAATGTTCCTCGTCCCTTTGCCATTTATTTTAATATACATATGTTTGAGCCTTTACGTTGTTAATCCTCTTCAGTCTCTTTGGATACACGAGCCTTGTGTCGACCGTCATTAATATGAAGACTAAATCTCTCTCTCCTTTCCATCACTGATAAAGGTTTATAACAAATCAAAGCAATAAATTGCTCTATATATTATCAGAGCTTCTTTGAACTGGTTTAAATTATGTAGAAAAGACTTTATATTCAAACCAATATTAATTTATTACAAACCTAATACTATTGAAGTAGTAAATCTCGTTCGATTGTTTTGGCATCTTATCTGCTAACAGTTGCAACTACTCGTCGTCAATGTGCGCCTTACTGCCTCGCACGAAGACTAAGTAATGAAGTCGTTCGATTCTCCAATTTCGCTTCTTATTATGTGGAAATATAACAAGGTCAACAGACCTAAGTCGCGTGCTCTCAATTATTCTGCCTTATGACCTTATGACTTTCAAAACTTTCAACAAGTTGGGCAATAGCACCCATAGTAAGTTTTCTTTTAATAATTCCTGGACTAACCTTGGGAGGACCTTGGCAATTATATCATTCAAAATAGAATGTAAAGAAACATAGGGTTTCAAATTTCGTTATAATCGGCTGAAGAGTTAATCTTGCCAAAGAACTCATTGGAAAGTCAAATGGCTACCATCCGACCGACCGACCTAATGACCAACATAGTAACTTCTAGATTTCCGTGCACGCGACTAAAAACTCATCGCTGTCCACAGATGATCGCTAACGGTTATTGGGACAAAGCATGTGCCATAAATCGCCCCTTTCCCTCTCTGTCTTGACAGACGTACCTAAACTTGAGGATCGGTGCATTAATAAATAATAAGAAATAAAGAAATCCTCGTCGTAAAGAGGCAGCTGACGCCAGGAGGCGGCACTTTGATAGAGACTCTTGGCCCGAGATTAAGTGTGGATGGCAGCAGGTGAGGCTCAATTCTCGATCGACTCCTTTCACTGAGGCAGACGAGAGGACAACCGAGTGGTAGCTGATGTCACTTAGTAATGGACACATGGCTGCATCTCTACAGGGAAAGAAGCAGTATTATTTTAATTATTAATTTCATTATTATTATTTAAAGTAAAAGCTAATAGGAATATCTGCGGCAAAAAATCGCTGTAAGGACAAGTTTAGGAAAGTGGTTAATTAAAAGGAAAGACTATGTGTGCAAGACAAAAGTCAAGTACCTGAAGAAATGGATGTGGGATAACAAGAATTTCGGCAGCAGAACTTAGCCACCTTAGGTGGTGTTACTGGGGAGACGGGCATGAGGGACCAGCAGGCTGACCAACGTTGACATTTCTAGAAAATGGTGGAGACAAGGAGATACCATGAAAGAAAAATGATACAAAGAAAGCACCTGGACAATAAAAAGGGGAGGACATATTCTGCCATAGGGAAATTTGTCAGCACTAAATCACTGAAACTTGTTAGGAACACCGTTCAGAATGTCCAGTAATTCAGGAGTACGATCCGGTTTGAGTGGTAAAGGAAAAAGGAGAAGGAATCACCAGGAGGAAGGAACATAAAAGAAGAGAAGTCATTAGCAGGGAAAGAAAGAGTGGGTGAATTCTACACTAAGTCATGGACCCTTGGAAGGACGGGGCGTGGTTATCTCAATTGCGTTGGCCTGGGTCCACACGCGTATTTTTCCCAAGGTCAGTTAGGTAAGGATTTCAGCGCTGTCGACATCTTTCACATCAATCACCTCGTGCAATTCCCCAAAGAAAATCCCTTAATGAGAGAAATGATGCAACTGAAGTTGGTGAAATGGGAAGTTTCCCTCCAAGTTGTCACTAAGAGCCTTACATCAATTGACATTTGGCACTCCGCATTAACTGCATCGGTGGCACTCACCTGCCAAATCGCCTTCATGTACGGAAATGTGTATGTATGGCGAAAATATTTGTGAAGATGCGCTGACTGAGAGATGGGTCTTTTTTTGATTGTTGTCCTCTCCTTATCTCACCTCTTTTTGTATTATCCTGTCTCTTCCATTTTTTCTGCAATCTAATCTGTTGATCTTCTATTTATTTACTTTTCTCTAGTTTTTTTCTTTATTTGCTTATTTTTAACGCTTCAACATACCACATGTTTGAATAATTAGTGGTATTTATTTGTTACACATTTTAGCTTACCCCAATTTAAATAATTTACAATGAATCTCTTCTCAAAAGAAATTAGTGGCCAAAATGTCTGCGACGAATTTCGCTATTTTTTTAAATAAAAGAAGGGTCCTTTTTTCAGAGTGGTTGTTTTCAGTGGCCTTCAAACGTAAGTACATAAATAGGAATTGTTGCATCCGAGCATATTTTCCTTCCTCCCTAAAAGAATGATCTCGTCGACAGATCCCAATCTCAGAATTTCTGAATCTCAGAGACCGATCCGCAGTTATCCCTACTTCGTGTCTTCTTGATCCATAACATATGGGTTCCATGGGTATTTTAAGGGAAGAATAGGTACCATATTATCATTCTGCCATCTAAAAGTTATTATCTCTCTTTTATTGACAACTGAGAGGACAGAGCTCAAAACTAAGAATCAAAACAAGATGCAAGACCACATAGACGTAAATCGCGCTTTGGCTGCAGTTTCTTGGCACAGGTTATGTCTGACGCGGAGACATGAGGGAGGGAGACGTGAAGAGGCAAAAAACACCTGCGATAATCCGTTAGACAACAGATCACTAACATTTCACCTCATTCTTTGGCACAAAGAGAGATTTTCCCTTTATTGGTGGCCTCTGTCAAAGTGGGCTGCCTTTCGGTGTTGGACTAGGCAAGCTTAGGAGAATGACCTGCCTCTCTTAATTTTACCTCTTGTCCACGAACTTCTTAAATATAACTGCCGTTTCCCTAGGGTTAGAAGATATGATAGCCTTTGATTAGGATATTAGCGGAAGGCACTACCAACATATGTATATATCTAATAATCTAATATATCTAATAACCTTACTTTTGTATATGCCCCATATCTTTCTCTTTAAATCTTGCCTGTCCGTATTTTGAGCAAGTAATTCACTTGGCTACCATGCTACCAATTTCTTGTGAGCAACATTTTAACAACTTGTACTGAAAAAACACCCATACGAGTATTTTCTGATGAAACTGGCCCGGGGTGAGTGTGGGGCATGGGGAGGATTCTTTTTTAATATATTCATGTTTAGATAGCCTGGATAAACCTAAGTATCCCCTAAGTTACCCCCTATGATTATATAATTTTGACATCGCCTCCCAGTATATTATAGTTGTCCACATTTACACATTAAAATAGAAATGGAAATATTAGAAATATCTATTGATCTGATTGATTTTTTTTGCTCTACCATCCTTTCATCTATTTATCCTCTTTTTGTCTATATATTTAATAAGACATCAAGATTTGATTTCATCTCCAGCATTCTTCTCACTATCAGCTTATAACTTTGATTTCAACTTGTAAACCGAGCTGCGGTTAATTTTTCTTTACTCGCTTCCATTGCGAATGGATCTTTGTAGTGTTCGTTTCCATATGGTCCCGAGACTGGGCATTGTTGCTGTGGTGTGGATAGAAGTACAACTGTTCCAGATTTGGCGAAGCATGGAGAAAGCATTTCCATCGATTTAAGAAGGAGCTGCCTTTCACTTTTTGAATTTTAAATATTAGCAGAAATCCAGAGAATAAGGGGGGGTGGCCACTTAGATCTCCCTCCCTCAAAGATAGATGGCCCCTGAGGTTACTCAGATGCAGACGGCATGATCTTCAAAGGGGGCGAATCTACTCTCGGTGCCAAGCACAGAACCCGAGTCCGCCAATATGCAAGCTCCTCCTCAGCCGGCTCGGGGATCCGATGCCTCACAAGGAGAGGGGAGAATTCTCCTCCCTTCGTTGGTGCCCCTGTGACTGCTAAGACCCGAGAAGGATCCTGCTGAGGCCGGTCTAGCTGATCTAGGAGCTTCTTTTGGAAAGGAAGAAAAGCGGGTTCATTCTCCACCCTCCTCTTCTAAAAAGAATAAGAAACAAGAAGAAGAAAAAGACCCAGGCTCCTCTCCCTCCGTGAGAGTCATGGAGACGGACGGATCCGGGGCCGTTTCGGCAAGCGATCAAGCCAGGATTGGCACGTCCGACCTTGGTGCTCTTCCGGGTGGGGAGTCCCAGATAATGACCAAAATTGCAAGTCTGCAGAGCGGGGTCTCGAATACAACAGGAGACCTCGTTCAGATATTACCTAACTTTTTGAGCCTGCTCGCTTCAAACACTTTCTGGTTATTCGCTACACTGATAGAAGCATGTTGGCTAAGGGCAACATGATCCATCAAAGGAGAGGACTAGTAGCGTGATTGTGTGAGAGCCGCAGTAGTCTTAAGGCGAATGCATCGAATCCCTCCGAGGTGGCCATGATTAGTGGCCTTTAGGCACTTGATTGCACGTCAGTAAGTGTGACGCCGCACTCTACCATGAACTTCGTGAAAGGAGTGATTTATGCGAGAGAACTCGTAGACTACTCCATAGATGACATCATCTTAGAGCTGGCAGTCCATGGGGCGGTCAAGGTCGAACGTGTGATGAGAAAACAGGGAGGAGCCTCGAGACCTATCCCTAAACTCTTTATCACGTTCGACTGCGACAAGCTGACTGAGTTGGTGCGTGCGGGTTAGTATCGCTACCACGTGAAGGTATTCACGCCACTGCCATGAAGGTGCTACTACTGCCATCGCTTCGGCCATACGAATCGCTTACGTAGACGTGCAAATTTGGGGTTACCCAAAGTCTGTGTAAGTTGCTTCAAGGAAGAACGCGATAAGTCCAAATTGATTGTGACAAAGTCCGTCAATTTCATACAGCTGCACCCTGCTTTTTCGAAGCAATGTGGTGCGTATCTTCTTGAGAAGGAAATACTGGCCGTTCAGGAACAGGATCCTCTATCATTTCACGAGGATAAGGACTTGGTCCTGGCGCGCCCGGCACTGCTTGGGACGTCTTATTCCTGAATGTTAAAAAAAACATATTCTACTCATAGCCCTTCTAGCCCTACCAGCACGGTCGTTTCCGCGCCAATTCTGAACCTATCCGTGGGCTCTACCCACCCCGGGCGCTCACCCGGTAGACCGGGCGGCACAAAGGGTTCACACCCAGCCCCGGTTAAAACCAGGGTTCCACCTTTCCCCGGCGTGACCGTTTCCCGTAAGGCGAAACGGCGGCGCACCTCACCCGAATCGTTAGAATCACAGGAGGCGACACCCCTGAAGTCGTACGTGAGGCTATCTTCCTAAAGTCTCTCCTGAAAGGGAGACATTACTAAAAAAGCTTTGGATCCAATGGAGAGACCCCAGCCTTCGAAGCCACTCCGTCGGCCTAAGGTCTCGAGTTAGAGAGGGGGAAAGACACACATGGAGAGCTTAACATCCCCCAATAAGTCCTCGAAGGCAACAGCGCCTTCAGCGCATTGTCCGGCCAACAGCGCCTTCAGCGCATTGTCCGGCCAACAGCGCCGGAGTTCTGCCTCCACGAAGCGTACGGTCATTCCCGTGAGTGTCTTCTCTTCAAAGAGGGCCCCCGCATCTCCTCCGAGCTTAGCCTAGAATTTCCACAGACTCCGAGCCAACTGGGAGGAGCTGCTGAGGCTTGTTTTCTCCAATTTTCTCTTAGCTATCTTCTTGCAGAAGACCATGTGCCCCTTGCCCACCCTCCCGGGGTATGAGGGTTTTTTGACCCTACCACCATGGGATGGGGGCAGGAAGGTGGATGCGCCATTTACACCCGGCATTATGTCTCCGTTCTTCTCTTTGCTTTAAATATCTCCTCTCAGGCAATAGCTGTGCAGCTGTACATATATAGGAGGTATATTCTTATTTCTCATTACATTCCAGAGTCAGCCGACTTCGACGCGAGGCACTTCCACCGCATTGTGGCACGTTTGCCGTGGCTCTTTCTCTTGCTTTGGCATTTGAGCGGTAGACAGCATATCTGGGGAGAATACTCGATCAACCCAAGCATCAGGTTCTTGCTGACCTGATCGACGAGATGAAGATCGGTGGCCTAAACGTGGATGAGTTTATGCATCACTGCCTGAAGACCGCTTCATTTTCCTGTCTTTATCTATCTCTGCGCTCTTCGGATTCACAACCTGATTTTTTTTTTGTGTGTGTGTGTTTGGGGGGGGGGGTAGTCGATGACCCCCATGTTATGATCACTTTACCGTTCAAATATCATTTTCTGGGCTGCTGCTTCCTGAGAGGCAGCCCCAGTGATGCTTGGCACGGGCGCGCTAGTCCGCCTTTCAAGAAATGACTGATTTCTCTGTGATAGTCAAGGATTTTATGTCGGTGGATGATGTGGTTGTGTTCTTCTCTGGCAACCTCATCGCCGTGGGCATAACTACTCTTCTTTGAAAGTCTAGCTGTTTTGCACGCCAACCGCTTTCTTGGTGGTCAGCTGAGTGTGAGGCGGCCCTCAAACAAAAGCATTATGCCTACATGCGCTATGAGTGCCGCCTGAACGATTTCACTGTCGGTGAACTTCGTCGAACTAAGGTTATGTTCTAGTATGTTTCGAAGCTCCCATTACCCTCTTTCTAGCGAGCATTCGTGTCTTTACTTAACGGGAAGACCCATCCGGTTGAGGTGTGGAAGCGAGTCAAAAGGATTCGGGGGAAGTTCTCGCAAGACCCTACTCTCGTTCTCCAGGAGAATGGGACCGAAATCTCGGAGATCGTGTCCGTGGCGGTTTCCTTCGCCAGCACTTTCTCCGCATTCTCTAGCCGAGATCTTGCTCTGCCAGAATTCACTGCGCGTTGTGATGTCGCAGAAGGCCGCCGACTAGACTTTAGCACCAGAGGCGCAGAACCCTTCAACGACAGGTTTACATTAAGTGAGTTGCGTTCCGCTCTTTCTTCGTGTACGGATGATGTCCCTAGTCCAGACGATGTCCCGTACTATATGCTTCGACACCTGGATGACCGAGGAATGGTATTTCTGTTATATTTGACAACAGGAACTGGGTAACCTCCCTGACTCCTGCCAAATTGCTACTGTGCTCGCTTTTCGCGAACCGGACAGAGATCACTCTGCCCCGGCTAGTTTCCGCCCAATCTCTCTAACCTCCTGCGTGTTTAAGTTAACAGAGTAATTGGTAAATGTTAAATTAGTCTTTTTTCAGGACAGGGGATGCCATCTGTCTTCTGCACAGTGCGGCTTCCGAAAGTTCGATTCCACGTCTGCGACGTTTTCCTTCATAGACAGCACTATGCTACGGTGTTATTCGATCTAGAGAAGGCCTATGATACAACATGGTGATATGGTATCATTCAGAATCTCCACACGAAGGGGGCGAGGCGACGCCTCCCAACCTTTATATCTGAATTTTTACGAGATCGTTGATTCCACGTATGGCTGGGGGAGCCCTCTCTGGCTCAATGGAGCACGAAGAGGGAGTCCCGCAGGAAAGTGTCCTGAGTTTCACACCCTTTCCCTGAGCATCAACGGCATCACCTCGGTACTGCCGGAAGATGTTCTCGCTACGCTCTACGTTGACGATCTTTCGATCTCCTTTGGCACGGCCCAGATACCAACTCTGGAGCTTCGACTCCAACAGGCATTGAACCGCGTCTCTTGCTATGCCGAAGCGTCCAAGTTTCGGTTTTCCTTGGCCAAGAGTAATGTGGTGGACTTCTGCTGCCTTCCATGGTTCCACCCTGACCTAGAAACTTTTCTAAACAGGATTCACCTGGAATTGGTGAACTCGCACCGTTTCCTTGGTCTTGTATTTCACTGACGCCTCACCTGAGAGACTCCTATTTGTAGCCTTAAGGTCTCTTGTACCCGCACCATAGATATTCTTCGTTCCGTGACGTTCAGCGCCTGGGGCGCTGATAGGATTACTGCCCTACTCTTTACCTATCCTTGTTCGTTCGAAGCTCCCCTATGGATACGAGTTTTTGCATCCGAAATCAAGCGTGTATTGGCTACATCAGAAGCAAAAAGAGAATTGTATAATCAAATTTTTATGACACTATTTTCATGACGTCCATTCTTTGGGTAAAATCCACTATTTAACCGGTCGAACAATCTTAGATTGTCACTTAAACTCGAAATATATCGGGGATCGACTCTGCCTTTATAATGTTCAGAGGCATGGGCTTCTGGGTAACTTTACTCTATCAAACTTCTAAAATTATTAAATGAGAGCGTCATTTGCAAAACATTCAGGTCATTTAATGTCTAATACCTTAAAATGGCAATGATGTTGTTATTTTTAGCTCCCTGGGACCAGATGATATTTGCTCGCTCTGACCGCTTGGAAGATTAAGGGAGAAAACTTTGATCTTACAGCCTGCGCTCTGAGCCCCGTAAATGTTACCAAAGTTAAGCGGGGCCGCGATTTCTGTGAGGCTGTCCTGAGTGACCAGGTTAGAGTGGAAGGAGGCTGTTGCATGCTGTGAGAGTTTTATATCACCCCCATGTCCTGCCGGTTCATGCAACAGCTAGAGAGTGGAAGTTCTAGTGCAACTTAATCTCACAAAGAATATATCCACTTGGGGTGTTCTCAGTACAGGATTACATCTAGCAGACGAGGATCCAGGTGGGAGGGTCTAGGGAGCTGAAGCCCCCACCCAAAATTTCAGATCCTTCTAGGTTTATATTTCACTTTTAGGCCATACTTTTATTTTGCTATTCAGAAAGAGTTATGTAATAATATAGAATATATATATATATATATATATATATATATATATATATATATATAAAAACTTATTTAAACCATTGCAATCGAATGTATCTTATATGATACAAGTCTTAAATACAGGTAAATCTCAAAAATAATCATCAAATTAAGTATTATACCTTAGCTGACGCCAAAATTATACAACTCAGAATTTTCTAGTGTGGAAGAAAATTCGGATCTGAGAGAGTTCGTTCTCACTCCTTTATGAGATGCTGTTATTTATTATCACTGCTGCGTAAGGTAACCATCACTAATGTTCAATGCCCTTTCTTCAGACTCCTCAGAGGGAGGAATTCAGGTTATGCCCCATGCCCCTCCCCAAATTATCTTGGTTCCATCGCGACTGACATCCAGGTGGAGTGGTCGTGTCCTATCTACTTGTAAATGATGGACCACACTTTTCAACTTTTTCTTTTGTCTTACATGGTGGCGAGAGTTAAAAAACAGCAACAACACAACCTTTCCTGCTGAGCTATAAAAATCACTAACTTCACCTTGCCTCTGAATAACTTCGGTACCTCTCGTTAACTTTAAACTCGTTCTCTCCTTATCCAAGATTTCACCAAATAATTTGAATTAGTATGAATGAATAAATCTTTAGTGTTAAATTAACAATCATCGGTGAGGTAGGAAGGCCAATATTGGTTGTTGTTTTTTGTCAAAACAAATCTCTACTTCAAATTTCAATCTTCTTTTCCAACAGGCTAACTTTTTCATTCAAAGTTCAAACAAACAAGAGAGAATGTCCCTCCAATGACCTGCGACGTTTTGTGATAAGATGATAAATGGTTATTGCATTAATGGTTTCCCATGGTTCAAATCACTTAAAAGCGCCTTTGAATGGCTAAATGGCCAAATGAGGCTTCTGAGAGTAGATGACACCACCCAGCCCCAAATCAGATGACAGAATTAAAACCTCTAGGGTGAATAACCATATGTCCCATGGTCATATGGATCATTTCATGGCTCTAAATGGATACAATTGACTTTACTTCTTTAAAAAAGCGACGCCTTGACCTGGCGCTTCGCCGCAGGTAAAAATTCAGATAATTGACGAATTTGAGAACACTAAACCTTTTCGGATATTTCGTCTGGAAGGGCCAATATAATTTCCAACTAAACTCTACTTACAAATTTCATAGTTCAAACCAGTACGTTAGTTCTGCTGCTTACTCAAGAGCTAATAGAACTAACAAAAACGACTGTGATCTTAATTTTAATTGTACTTCTCTAGGTTTAAGTAGCTTCCTAAAGAAGATATTTCACAACTTTTTTCAAATTTATATTTTATTGCACTTGCCACTATGTGGGGTCAGGAAGAAGACATACCATCCTTCGCTGCGTGGCGTGAAAGTCGACCTAACCGGCAATGTTGTCTGTGTGTGAGTCAGTAAGAATATCCATACCGTGACCCAGCGCATGAAGTAAAAAGCTACTAAGTCCGGATAGAAGACCTGACATTGGAAGCCTCGGCCCTAAAGGCTTTGTCCTAGCAGCGCACACGCGATGACTAATAGGCGTGGCTAGCGTGGACCGCGTCAAGTCAGGTCGTCTAATTCGCATCAATATCTGAATCGAGTGAGTAGATGGAATGTGAAGTTTATATGCGATGTGAGAAAGAGACGAATGGTAGTTAATGTCGTTAAAACAGGGAGATTGCCGAAGCTTTCTTTATGTGAGACAATCAATAAAGGGAATGAATAGAGTGCAATCAGGTGTGTAGCAGCGTAGCAGGGATGAAAGTATGAGCGATGAGTGGCAGAATGAAATGGTTAGGTATAAATTTGTGACTTTGAAAATTATGTGGTTGTTGACGTTGAGATTTAAAATGGTGGAACTGTGCTTGGTTGTTGTGTTAGGAGTCTATAATGATTGAAGTGTAGGTGAGAACGAGAGGTTCTGGAATTACTTGGGACGACTGGTGGATATAATTGGGATTGGATAATTGGTGGTTGTAGGAGATATTTATGTGTCGCAGAGGATGATATGCGGTTTTCATATAGTAGCAAGACTGTCGAGGGCATAAGGTGGTTGTATTAAGGGCACTAATTTTGTTTCGCAATATTATAAATTTTATTGAGGTTGTTCAATAAGATAACACATTAACGCTTAGTGCTATATTTTGTGATGACATTTCTAGCTAGTTAATGTGTGTGGGTATACGATTAGGTGTCCAAGCTATACTGGTATATTAAACCTTTTCAAAAATCACCTCTTTCTTATTTTCTTAGGATTCGGGATATTTTTCCATGCTTTTTGACCCTGAAAAGCCTAAAATCACAACTATTTTGACTTAAGTTGTTGGCAAGCATCGCTCCATAGAAATTAAAGTTTTCAGCCTTCAAATCGGCCAAAATAACCTGTTGTAGGCTCCATTGAATCATGTTTAGAATTACAATATTTTAGCTAGCAAATGGAAGAACATAAAATTGCTAAATAATAATAATATATCTCTTTTCAGGAGATAATAGTAACTAAATCAAAATCTCGAAAAACATCTACAAGTTACGACAGGAACTGATGAATTACATTTGATATCTCAGAACCTCCACCTCATGTCTGCAAGCCACTGTCAACAAGGCCATGTACCAGATCTCACAATAAAACTTTCTTGGTTGGATCCCCTTCAGCTTTTAGCAATGAATCCATTATCCCATTCTGGTAGATGGCTAGGATCAATGCAATGACCAAGTGCAACGCAATGAAACTGCATCATAAACATTTTACTCTGGTCAAAAGTCATGGAAAAGCAATTAACCTTGAAGGAAAAGGAGCAGCACAAGTGCTGAATTAGACAGCCTCTAGTATATAGGAGTTCAAGAAGCAATCCAGGGAATACAGAAAAACAAACTGTTATCGGGAAAGAAGAAAAATGAGGATATCAAGTTCCTCGAAGATTTTTGTAACAAGATTCCTGCAGCAAGCAGCGGGGAATGAAAGAGTGCAGCATAGACAAGAACTTCACAAAAATTGGAACTTCACAAAAAGTTTCAGGTGCAGGGAAAAAAAGGCAGTTTCTCATGCTAATGATATTAGCTGGAGTGACTCAATTGAAAATATCTTTAAGACTGATGGCATGGATTACTATCAGCCTCATACTTGATGTTCTCTCCATCAAGACACTGTGAGTAGCAAAAATTTGACGTTTCTAAGGAATGTCATCGGAAAATCACGTTACTCCTATGGTTTCTGCCACATTGAAACCTGGGGCGTCGTGGCTTCGAATGGCGGAAAGATGCCACCGGTGTGGTTCACGCCGGTTACAGGCTCACCGCGGTGGAGTACAAAGATATATTGACCAAGAATGTCCAGTCCTGAGTAAGAAAGATCACGAACAAGGCGGACTACGTCTTTCAGCAGGGTGGTGCCATGTCTATACGGCCAAAACCGTGCAAGAATGGTTGGAATCGAAGATGAACTTCAAGGTCGAAATACTTTAGGCCACCGCAGTCCCTCGACCTCAATCTCCTCAATTACAGTGTGTGGGCGCATGTCAAGGGTAGGGCCGGTAAGGTCTACCACAGCAATCTCAATGAGCTGAAGTCCTCCGTCAACCGTGTAGGGGCCAGCATGAGGAAGAACTTTGTCCGCAACGTATGCGTGGCCTTCAGTTCTCGCCTAGAGCGCGTGCTCGCCGCCAAGGGCGGCCACATTGAGTAATATTACAAGTTAACCTATATTTATATGTTAAAACAATAAAAACGAGTCTAACTATCAAAACTATCATTTTGTCCTTTGTTGAGAGCGTCGTGACGAGTGTAACATGGTAATTCAGACAACTGATTAGTCTTAGAAAATAATGCGTTTTGGGGAATTTGCCTGAGAGAGTAAATAAATTTCTCCATTGAGCTCAATAACCAGTATAGACTTAATCTATGTTTCGAGTTGGACCTTAAGCTACTTGCATAATCTTGTGTGAAATATAGCACTTGCTCTTTTTGAAAGTAAAATGACCAGCTTAAATACCAATGTCATATATAATGATTTCTTTGCAGGGTGGATTCCTCATCTTGCCTTATTGTAATTAATGTTTTGTTTCTTTCTCTTCCCAGTCAATTAAAATAAAATGTTTCATATAGTTTATACTTAACCTTCCGATGGTCATGATAAATTAATTAAATTGAAATGGTAGATTTCGGCAGATATCTGCGGCCCGAAAAGCTGGTGGTGTCTTCAACTGCCTAAGAAGCTACTCGACTCTTTTGGCACTTGCTCTTCATCGTCCCTCGCTACGGGGAAAATATGGGTGTGTAGAGGTATCCCCTAGAATAATATTATTTCCCCACCTCCTAAGATATTACTTCGGGGGGGAAAGCAAGCCGTTACCCCTCTACACCCCCCCGTCCGACCTTACCCTTTTTGGACTCGCCGCCAGGTCTCCACGAAATTTACACCGAGGCATGACGCTCAAATTGAGGGTACTTCCCGGCCGTCTCAATCTCTTCCCCTCCCCCTTTGGGTCGGGAGATTACTTTGTAGGATTCGCCACTAGTCGCCCGTCTGACCCGCTGATCCCTGCCTTTGATACTTCACCACAAGGAGACGCTCGGGTTGTCATGGCCGATAACGAAGGTTAGAGAAGGTCTCAATCTCTCTCCCTCTTTTGGAGAACTCCGGGTATATATGCACCCTCTCCAGGATTACAGACAGATTTTGTTAGACGAGACTTCCCCGAAAGGAGTGCAATTCAACGAAGCTCCCTTCCAAGAAGTATGAGTGACGGTCGCCAGCCACGGAAGAGCTGGACATCACACCCGTATCTTCGGTCAGGGAGAAGAGTCTCGTGAGGCAACGTCAACCTTTTTCATCCGCCTTCGGATCAATGATTGGAGAAGCCGTCCTCTGACGTTCTTCTAGCGACCTCTTAAGGACAAGGGGACCGTTATCTCGCTCAAGCAGAGTGTGTAGAAGTCAACTCTCTCCCCCCTTCCTCCTTCTTCAAAGTTCGTTCGGTGACCTCCTGAGGACAACAGGCCTGCATCTCGCAAAAAAACAAGTTCGAGAAAGTAGCCCCACCCGCTGCAGGTTTGTGGTTACCACCTGTGAGTAATCAAGGTCAAAAAGACCTCCCCCAAGTTTGCCCCACCTCACTATCGAGGTTCAAAGGAACTAAATCACTCACTACCCTAAATCTCCCATTATAACATTCAATAACCCAAGTTATCTAATTAGTAGTCGGAACCTAATTCCGTCTTATTCCTGTACCCATTTGTATATCCATATTTATTGTTGTCTTTTATTTAGTCTGTATTAAACATATATTTTTGATGTTGTGCTTGTTATATTCCTTGGTCACGCAGCTGGCGCTATCTATTCAAATCTCACCCTTAGAACAATAACAGTTGTCGCCTTGCTTGGCCTACTTTAGAGCCTGTGCGCGCATATTCCCGTACACTTGGCCATACTACCACAGGGTGACACGACGGACTCTGAAAAGCTGGAGCGGACACCTACAGGAATGAATGTGTCCGTGACGCTTTTATAACTGGCCTGCCTTCCAACCGAATCCATACACAGCTGTTAGAAAATCGAAAGCTCACTCTAACCCATTAGGTTGACTAGACTTGAACATTGGAAATTACCGAGCGAGATTCTCAGTTGTATGCTACCCCAAAGTCTGTCCTCTCTGTCACGCCTGATGCATCTAAACATTTAGCCATAGGGAACTCCCTGGGTGCCTTGACTGACTTAGAGCAAATACTATTGCCGTAGTTGACAACACTAGTTACTTCTGCGGAAGAGTTATACACGAGATTCATGCTAGATGTATAGCCAGGAATCTGTATGTCGAGGCTGCCAAAAAGGCACTTCGCGAAGGTATGCTGTTCGAATACAAGGGAGGCTAAGCTCCCAGGTAACTCTGATAAACGAGTTGTGGTTCAAGCAGGCATCCTTGCTTTTGTATCCTCTTCACTCCTGGAATCGTCTCTGAAGGTGGTTATTGCCGAAGTGACACGTAGAGCCTTGCTGGACACAAGGGAGCTCGGAAAACTTTGTTTGTCTCTAGTACACTCGTGCGGAGTCTTAAGCTCCTCAACGACATATTAGATGGAGCAGTTGCCATAGTATCCAGTAAACTGGTAACCCACGTTATAGATTGTTGTTGTCTCGATGTCAAAACTAAGGATCGAAACTATGAGAAAGTTCACTTTTTGGTACTGGACGAGTGTTATACTAATATCATCTTCAGGATAACGTTCATTCATCAGCATTCGTCGCTTAGGCTTAAATTTAGCGGTCATCATTTTAACTTGGAAGTTTGTTTTTTGCAGCAATGTCAACGAATCGCCTAAGTGTCTTTTTGCGCATCTATTTTGAGTTTGTCATCTCATTGATACCGAGTCAGGGCAGTTCGGGGAGTCTGATCGCGAGTTCATCCGATCGAAGATTGGTCGCGTATTCGAAGAAGGGATCATCGAACCATTAGATTCACCCTGGATGGCCCAAGTGCATGTTAGGAATAACAGAAAAGAAAAGTTTGGTCGACGAACACTCTCGAACTATCATTAGGTTTACCTACCTCGATGACTACCCACTAGCGAACCTTAAGGATCATGTCAATGAGGCTTCAGGGTGTTATAAGTTTTTAGCACGATCAACTTAAGTAGTGTGTACCACTGTATTTTCTTACTCCCGAAGGATAAAATCTACACTGCCCTCGAGGTCGACGGAAGGCTTTTCCAGTTCAGAGGCATAAGCTTCGGACTGACAAATTGGGTGGCTTGTTTCCAAGGATTTATGGGTGTTTCATCCGCTCCAACCGGCTCAAAGATACCTTTGCTTAATGGACGACGACACGATGTGCGGGCTTATCCTAGAAGAACATGAGTCTATCTAGCCTGTATCCTTGTACCCATGCGTACCTAAAACTTAATATTGAACAAAAAAAAATCAAGTTTTCCACCGACACCGTCAATCTACTGGGGTATCAGTTGCGCTAAAAGGAGATACGACCAGAAACTACTCGATTGACCCCTCTCCGTGATCTGCCAGTTACATCTGATAGAAAGTCTTTGTCACGGCGGCTCAACATCTTTGCATACTACTGCTCAGCCCATTTGATCCGTTGGCCGTCGAATTCAAGGGATTCTTTCCTTCATCTTCTCGGAACAAGTATCTTCTGATAATCGTCGAAGAGTATTCGCGTTTCTCTTTTACTTACCTCTCTACGGATTTATCATCTACAGTGACCTCGTGCTTGGCTGGCTTGTTATTGATATTCGGCGTAGTAATAATACTATTAACAACCGATTAATAATTATGTCAATAGCAAAAAATAATAATAAGAATGATATTAATAATAATAAGGATAACTTTAATACTATTGACGAAATGTTATCTCAGACCGTTGTAACAGTTCTTACTTTAGATCTTTCTGTTAATGGCATCATTATTCGACTGCTAAGCTCTTGAAAGGTCAAATGCAGTGATTGCTGGGGCAACTACGTACCACAAACTAGAAATGAGCCGAAAACACGAATGCCAAGAACAACAATGAGACGTTATAAGAAAAAAAATCACTTTCTTCAATTTCATCTCATTGTACTGCAGAGAGTGACGAGATTAAGTGGCAAGAGGCAAAATTCGTCGTTGCTCAGTTGTTGAGCTTTAGCATCTGAAGTGTGAGTGACTAATGACACTCCTATTTGGCGAAAATGTTCATCTGACGCAACCAAGATATATTCCGTGCCCGGGGAACGGTAACTTGAAAGGCGACTAAATCTCAAATGGAATAAGTGGGATTGGTTGGATGCGAGATATAACTCACCCCTTCCTTGTTTCTTGACTTCTGGTCGCAGTAGAGTATTTTATCTCTTTGTGCTTGCCACCTTAACTTACATCTTTTGACACTTAGATCAATATATTAGAGATAGAACTCTGGATAGAACTTATTGTCACTCCATATGATTTGGATTCTAGTGACGTTCTAGATACTACCTACAACTCAAATAAATACCTTAAACCCTCTTACTATTACATCCTATCATCAACATCTTCCACCCATTACCACATACAATTCAAGACATCGTCACGCTCTAATTTACTCCAGGACTGACAAAAGGTGAAGTATGGCTATCAATCGTAAAAACATATTATTATTATTATTATTAAAGTTCCAAGCCACAACCCCAACTGGAAGAGCAAATAGCTATAAGCCCAAGGGCCCCAGCGGGGAAAGAAACCTGGTATGGAAAAAACGAAACAAAGATTAAGAAAAACATAATAAATAAATAGAAAATCAAAAAAAAAAAAAAAAAAAAAAAATTAAATGCTATAATGTTAAAAATATTATAATATTATATATGTGTGGATAATGAATAAAATATTAAAGTTATAAGTTTCTGTTAATTAAAAATGTATTAGCACCCACTTTAAATTTCTGAAGTTCCAAGGACTCAACAACAACACTAGGAAGTTCATTCCACAGTTTAGTTGTGTTAGGAATGAAACTTCTTGAAAACTGTGTTGTGTTGAATCTCATAGGCGTAAAGGCCCTACTATTGGCATTTAGTACACCTCTGGTAACTCGTTGAGGGGCATATAAATTGGGCAGATCGTGATGCAGTGGATGATCTGCATTGTTAAAAATTTTATATAAGATGCATAAGGAGCTTATTGCTCGCCTGTGCCACAGATCAACTTTGAGGTCAGGAATTAAAAATTTTATTGCTCTCAAATTTTTATCTAATAAATTAAGATAATAGTTGGCTGCCGAACTCCAAACAGGGGCGCAATATTCAAAACACGGAAGAATAAAAGCATTAAAACAATTTTTAAGAACAGTCTGCTCTCCAAATACTTTGTAAGATTTCCTCAAAATGCCAATTTTTTGAGCAATAGAGGAGGAAATAGATCGAATGTGATTCTCAAAAGTAAACCTAGAGTCAAGCATAACTCTAAGCAACTTAAAAGAATCACATATGGAGATGGGAATGTTATTTATTAAAAGATCTGGATGGGGAGGATCTAGTGTTCTGGATCTGCTAACAATCATACTCTGGGTTTTCTTTGCATTTAACTTCATGCCCCATGAAGTGCACCAAACATTTATCTTAGCCAGATCTCTATTTAAAGACTCTGCAACCGATGCTCTCAACTCAGGAGATGGGACTGGGGCTATTAGAGTAGCATCATCAGCATAGGCTATAAGTCTATTTTCCAGTCCAAACCACATATCATGGGTATATAATATAAACAGTAGAGGACCAAGAACACTGCCTTGTGGTACACCAGATAGCACCTCTCTCTCATCACTAAAATTATTGTCAACATAAACCTTTTGATGTCGATTTGTTAAAAATTGTTCAATAATATTTAAAAATACACCACCTACTCCCAACTGCTTCAACTTAAATATCAGGGCCTTATGATTGACACGGTCAAATGCGGCACTGAAATCCAGGCCAACTAAGCGAACTTCTTGACCAGAGTCTAATGATTTTTGGACAATGGTGGAGACTGTGAGAAGTGCATCACAAGTGCTCAGACCCTTACGAAATCCAAACTGTAAAAAGGGAAACAGACGATTAAGCTCGGCAAATGTACTTAAACGTTTAGCTAGTAAACGTTCAAAAATCTTAGATAGAACAGGAGTTATAGAAATGGGCCTATATTCAGTAGGGTTAAAACTACCACTTGCACTTTTACATAGTGGAGTGATGTTACCAATTCTCCAACATTCGCAAAAACTACCACTCCTCGCCAGCTTCCGAAGAATAACGGAAAGCTTGGGAGCCAAATACTCTGCAGTTTTCTTAAAGAATAAAGGGAATATACCATTTGGGTCAGTACCACCATAAGCATCCAGATCAAGAAGTAACTGTTTTACTTCACTTGAACGGAAAGCAATCTTGTTTAACCTTGGTTCAGGGAAACAAGTGTCAGGTAGAGTTAGATTCTCATTACTTTGTTTATTATCAAAAACATCAGCCAACAGTGTTGCCTTTTCTTCATGAAAATCCTAAGCGTGTGCATCTCAACTTGCTCTTCATTACGTTTATCTCTAAACCCCTTGTAAACATCCCGAATAAATGCACATAGACCGAGTAAGATGAGCTCCGCCATATGTAAATAACCTACGCAATGGTTATGAAGATTATTTTTCTCTGAAAACACCCACCGTGACCACTCCGTAACATAATCACGACGTGGATCTCTGACAACCGTGAAGTTCCCGCTCTTAATCTTTTTTTTTTGCATTTTTCCTCTCTAGGCTAACATTAGAAATCTGATCATTATTCTACTTCTAAAAATTCCTTTTAGTTCAGTCTTCCGCCAAAATATAAATATATTGATTTAAGAAGTTCAGAATCATTACATTTTAAGCTACTACAACCATAAGGGAGGAGAGAGAGAGAGAGAGTGAGAGAGAGAGAGAGAGAGAGAGAGAGAGAGAGAGAGAGAGAGAGAGAGAGAGAGAGAGAGAGAGAGAGAGAGAATAATAAAAACGACAAGTGGTGCGAAGTTCTTAATTACTGACGTTTCGCTCCTCTGGAGCTTCCCCAGTTTCTTGTTACGCTAAGGAAGTTCCAGAGCAGCGAAACGTCAGTAATAAAGAACATCGCACCACTTGTAGTTTCTTTTATTCTCCATTTCTATTTTTTGTCCAAGGCACCTGTCAATACAACCAGAAGGCAACGACTATCAATCTTTTTACTTTACAACATCCATTGAACATATTCACAACAACGATTTGTGTCTTTCTTCTTTTATTGATTTCTTCCATGTCCTTAGTTGATCTTTCAACTCCAACGCTATAAGTGAGTTCTCTATATTTTGACGAATGCATTTTCACTCATTTAGTTTCAAATGTACCTTTGGTTTTTAGTTGGTGTGGGGCGTTTCCACGTGGAATTTCTTTTCCAGCACGGAAGTGACGTCCATGCGTTAAAGAAAATTCTAGAATTTGGTGAGGTTTAAATTGGTTAAGCCCCCGCCCCCTCCACAAGCGGTAGCCTCGAACCGCGTCCACCCCGGACCACCTTGTCGCGGGTAAGAATCGCCTGGGCGTGAAGGTTCAAGGCCATTCGAGAGTAGCGCTGGCCAAACACCCCATGTTTCCCCCCCCCCACCCCTGCGGGGGGAGCCTCGGATATATAGGGCTCGTCTTCCAGGTGGGAGATACAGAGTTGAGGAGTCCCGCCAGGATCCAAGAAGCATTCCCCCTAGTTCCAAGTCAGATGCTTGAAAACGAAGCAAAGTGACAGCTGAACTTTTCGTGTCGTTGGAATTAGCCCAGCCAGTGAGGTATTTCAATTTAACAATCGCCACCGAGCGATTTTTCCGATCCTACTTATAAACTCCGGTAGAAGCCCTCCTCGTTCCCTCCTCGTCACCAGGTGGCCGAAATACTCTCCCCTGGACCGGGCGTTACCCCCCCCCCCCTTGGAGAACCGTCATCACGTCAACTTCCCGCTCAGAAGCTCCAAGTGACCTCATCCTCACGTTTCTTGCCTGCACAAGACATCCGTGAAAACTTACCCTGACGTCTAACCCGGAATCCTCCGTAAGCCAACCCCTCCCTTCCTTTAGCAACCCATTTGAGTTAATCCTCCCCATTGGAATAGTCTCCTTTTATAACGCATTAATTTATAACTTCAGAGTCTGATGCATAACTCAGCAATCTTGCCCCTCATTTACCAATTTAATTTTGCCCATTGATTCTCTTATTTTATGTAAATAAAATTATATTTTTGTACATGCCTCTTTAAATAACCTTGAGCTGTGCCATTGCCCAAATTTTACCTGACCTCGTTTTGCATTCTATTCTCGCTGCTCCGCGCGTCGAAACTCGTGGCGTTCCGCCCCTTTGTCGGTTTGCCTTTAAGTTATTAGTCCCTTTCCCATAGATATAATATGGTATTGATATAATATAATGTCACACCAAGACATATATATTTATTAATATACATATTGTATAATTTGGGTGTCAAGTGTGTTTGGGGTTTTTACGAACCCATGTCATTTTAATTTCGACATTAAAAGTTCCCTCTTATTCACGTCTATTCCTTTTATTTTAATTTTTGTATTGTACTGGCAGATGGCAAGTTCAAGTTAATTGAAGAGTAGTGGAACTTTAATCTATTTAGATTTTGTGTTTGACCCCAGGTAATTAATTTTTTTATTGTGTTTGAATTTTGGAGACTGTCCTGGTTATTAATCCAAAAGAGTTAAGGTCTTTGATGTCCTAATTCTGGTAGGACCATTTTAATATTTTCAGCTTAGAAAGAGCAGAGGTAGGTAGCTGTATCATATTTTTTTTTGTGAACAAGGCCTTCACGAATATTCAAGTATTCGTTTCGCGTGTCAGTGTTCCCTCAGTTAACTGCGTAACAATGTCATCCTTCGAAAAATTTAAGAGTCAGGGTTAAATATTAGGTCTTTCGGGCAAAGACTTGCTAAATTACGTACAGGAAGAAGAGAGAAACGAACAGGTACAGCGAAGGGAGGAGGAACTAAGAAAAATGGAGATCGAGAAGAACAAACTGAAGATGGAGATGGAGAAGAACAAAATGGAGATGGAAAAACGTAAACAAATTAGGCAGCATGAGCTGGAAATGAGCCGAAATCAAATGGATTTTCAGTCCATCGGTTCCCGGGCTGAAATTTCCCAAACTCCTTCAGTCAAACTTCCCGATTTTAATGATAGAGAGGACTTTGGATCATTTTTGGCCCATTTTGAGAGAATCTTTCAGATCAATAGATGGGATCTAGAAAATGATGGCGTCGCTCACTTACTCCCCCTCCTAAACGCCAAGTTAAGGGATATCTTTGTATCCCTCCCCCTGGAAGCAACTTTGGACTATTCCACGTTAAAGTCCGAATTGTTAGCCGCTGTTCATATGAATTACGAATTCTACCGCTCCCGATTACGCCAGGAAAGGATTCGCCCTGGTCAAAAATTTCGACAACACGGATACATCTTCCAAAGACACCTTCAG